>VMBQ01008142.1:0-39582 GCA_007657795.1 Dreissena rostriformis
CTATATACGAACATACATCATTTTGAAGAACAATCAATATACATACACAGACAATAAAAAGGTTTTCGTAATGACTAAAACACTATAAAGAATGTGGAAAATGTAGCAAAGCGTAATTCCGCTTATGATTTCTTCCTTATATAGAAATACTTGAGGGGATTTACTTACATTACTGGCACTTTACACACTTAATAATTATGCTATTTAAGACAAATCCTGGTTCAAACATCGGGTCAACAAATTAATATGCTTTATCATTATAATTGTTAATCTCATGTTAGGAAACATAACTAGCGCCGACACAAAAAGTAGCTACCGGTAATACCCCTTTACATATCGCTAATGGTAGATATAAGTCTTTGCAGTTGAATTCTACGTTTACGGATAATTGTAAGGTTATTTAACACTAAATCTGATTCCAATAGAGTCCATTTTTGAAATGGCCGACTTTCAATGTTTTTTTTCTTGCGTTTTCTTTTGTTAAGACTGTGAAATCATTGTATCATTTTAAAGATGAATATGTCTTCTTTGAAAAAAAAAATAGAATAAAAAAAATGTTATACAATTCCATTTTTCCAGGTACCTTCAGAAAATGAGATTCCGAAAAAAGCACAGCATTTAACACATTTCTTTGACTTCCTTCTCGAATGATAAGCTGAAGCTTTCGAACCTAACAAACCCTAAGTAATTAACATTTAGAACCTTAATAAAAAGTGTGTGGTACGATTATACGTCAAATTTTAAATGTAATTAATGATTTCGAAAACAATAAGAACACGTTTAAAATGTATATGACGTGATGGGCACTTCAATCATATGTTACTATCAGTGCTCAACATTATATCAATGGAAGCTCATGCCTCCGAGACAGATATACTCCGCGTTCCTTAAAATGTTAGCATTATAAAAAAAAACATTATCTAACAATTCAAAAAAACTACTTACGGGTGGAAATTTAAGTATTCGACATTGAAGGCAATAAATCAAAGCCGCAGTTAAGATTATCAATAATTAGATTTTAAAAAAGGCCGCTTTTATCAATGGAGCAGTCATTCACACACATTCCGGTGTGCTGTTTATGATAGCATTCCAACATGAAAACAATTGTAGATATCAGCAGTGCAAATGTGATACAAGTTCTTAGTTCTTAGTCTTAGTTCGATCAATACATGGTAGATCGAAGTCATCAAATCGCCACCTCAGTATTGCCAGAGCCAATCTGGCCCCTTCCTTACAAATATCTTTCATATGTTGAAATTTTCTATCATAATCTTTGGAGATTTGACTTTTTCTAAGAAAAGCTCAAGTCAATCCTATATATGTTACTACTGCGAGGGATTTTGTACTACCCATGGACAATTACTCAGGCATATGTACATGTACGTAGACAATACAGTGCTTTGAGCTTAATTGAGGTACGAAACATGTGATAACCCGATTGGAGCCTCGTAATATAATGAAAACAGTAACTAGTAATTAATAGCATTATTGCACCTGAATACCTGGTAGAAGACTAAGCCAGTTCGTACTTAAAAAATCTAATTACAAATTCCAATCTGCCTCAAGGACGTTCTCTTTACAACACATCATTTCAATTCATGTGATGTGGCCTTACAAAATTAGCGTTCTGTTTTGTGTTCAATAAGATCAAATGAAAGCATGAAATAACATACAAACAATATACGTTTTATAATCAACATTCTGGGATCTCAACAATAAGATATGATGAAAACTTCGGTATTCAAAAAAGCGAACGTGTTTATTGTCTTCAGAAATGATAATCGAGGTAGTAACAGGTTGTATTAACGAATCAGTCAAGTAGAATTAGTTTAACAGTCTATACGTTATGTAATGCCTTGATGCTGCTTCTTGTGTATTATGTTGTGTGCTGATTGTAGACTAGTTTTGTTGGAAGTATAAGCTCTTCATTGATAAGTTCTGGTGATGCGGTAGTGCAAACATCTGTACATTTTACGACCGTTAATGCATTATGCGTTCTGGGAAAACTAGGCTTATGCATGTGCCGTACTGTCCGCACAGGCTAATCTGGGACGACACTTTCCGCTTTTATGGTATTTTTCGTTTAAAAGAATTCCCTTCTCAGCGAAATCCAGTTTAGGGTAAAAGTGGTGTCCCTGTTTTTGCCGGCGCGGACTTGACAGATTATTCTGAGCCGAAACTTTACGCATGTGAATTAAGCCCCGTTTCCCCATAGAGAGGCTCATTTATTTGATTCTCTGTTTGTATTGAAAATTGTATCGTTTTAGAATAAAAGCTATAACAAAAATCAGCGCTGCCTACTATGTTTCTTTTAAAGTTGTGGGCTGGGGCCAAAACAATTAAGCTCTTGATGATACTTATGCTGCTGTTAATGTTCTTATTGGTTTCTGACGTCGTTTAGAGGTGGTATTCCTTAGGACCGTTTGAAATCAGAAACTGTTTTAGGTTTGAAGTTATATTTGCTGTTTAATGGTTATTATCCAATAACAACAAAAATATATACTGTACATTGTTAACTATTTGCTAACAAATATCATGTTTATTAATATTAATTATAGCACTACATGTCTTTTTGGTGTTTTTTTAATCAAATTTCAATTGTAAAAAGAGGTCTGCGTTGAATCAAAAATAAAAAAATTAATGACAAAATAAAAAAATTCAACTCAACTTAAATCGTATGACACACCAGTCGACAATTGCAACACAGGAAATGTTCAACGCGTTTAAAAAAAAGTATAAAACACAATTGTATATCAATACAGGTAGTATATGGTTTGGCATTAAATCCCCAAGATATAACCTTCAGATAAAACCGAGGTCGTTTGCTGGTATATCCTTTATTAAAGGTTATTTATTCGTGTCACAATAACATACGGATTTGACATTAGTTGAATTATTGCCTATAAATAAACATTAATATAATACATTGAAATAACGGGGAAGCTAAAGTCAGGTCTATTTTATGTAGTTGA
Organism: Dreissena rostriformis; assembly: GCA_007657795.1. Lineage (NCBI taxonomy): Eukaryota > Metazoa > Mollusca > Bivalvia > Myida > Dreissenidae > Dreissena > Dreissena rostriformis. The sequence continues at coordinate 2,973 of VMBQ01008142.1, forward strand.
TTGTATTTTAATTTTTTTTGTTACCAAATAATCATACGCCCAAATATGTCATTTTGTAGTGCGTTTACGTTTATCACGTTGCGCATTCTGACGTAAAGAAATCCGTTATAACAAGTAAAGCCTTGATTGGATATAAACATAAAGCATACAAACATCCCGTCAATCTAAATATATATTGCAGTGTCATAATTACAATAAAAGTCACAAGGCCGTGATAAAACAAATAGTAATAAGATGTAATACTAGATGACCATCTTGCGAAGAGGAAGTTTTGAATCAATGTTCGGTAGGAGACATGTAAACTGCACGAGGTGTCACACAATATTTTCATTGATATCACCAATTGTTTTGAACAAAAAGAACTCAGATACAGATAAATGCGTTCAAATGTGTCATCAACGAAAGGTGCTGGTCTTTGCTGTACAACATTTATTAGATGAGTAAGTCAATTCGTAACAATGGTTGCGTTATGAACATATCGACATAATACAAATTCCCAGTTACATAAATAACTATTTATTAGCAATTCCTAGCGTTGAGTCATTTATCATACTTTAACTAAGAAGGAAGAAGCTTGGCTGTTATGATACTAGATTATAAAGTCAAAACATTGGTATTGTTGTATGGGTATTTATCGGGTCCATATTATTTTTTTTAAATAGGAATATGTTATCATTTTATACAACTTACAATAATTTTTTTATGTGGTATACAACAAACTCACGACGCTTATAACAATCTATTAAAATGTATACACATTAAGTATAAGGATAATTACACTTTCCGTGACAAATCTTTAAATCATAAATTACATTGGTAAACAAAAATCCAATAAAAATCGTTTTCTTTATATATGTTTGTGTCTTATAGTAAACACACCACGCCGGGGCAACTCATGAAATTCTTTTCGATAGCTTAATGATAGCATTCTTTTTTTAAATGTCCGTTTTGTGTTGGAGTTTTGACGAAATCATAAAAAAAATATCGTCACCATCTACTGTAATTGAATGACTCACTTTCGTCATTTTAGTATTGTAGACAGTCGTGAGTCAATGTTACAAGAAGGATATTCTATTCTGAAACTGCTCAAATGTATTATGTCCGAGATATTTTTCTTGAATAATTGTTTGAACGTCAGTCATCGCTAATGGAAACAAATTATCGAATATAAATGTAAATGGCCAGCTGTCCCTTTAGTGTAGTTTACTGGTGGCTATCTTATCACAGATCTTAGTGTATTTAGATTAAGTTAAGACTGTGTTTTGAGATTTTAAAAAAATGACGTTTTTGATCAGTTTATTACCGAAATTAACGGCATGTGTAAAACACACAAATGGAACACTGCAATGACGTCTATTAAATATTTTATCATAGAAGAAAATGCTTAGCCATTATGATTTTTTTCAAAAATTGATTTGTAATTTAAATACCATTATTACTCTTAGTTTTTTGGACACTCTAAATTTTTGGACAACCTCTTTTTAGCCAAATGAATTATTTGTTGTGACCCTTATTTTTCGGACACCCATATTTTCCCCTTTTTTAATGAATTTTCGGATTGTTGCATTTTTGTCAGATTTCATCTTATTTACGTTAGCGAAGTGACACATCCCACATGTGTTTTTATAACCGAATGACGGTCAAAACCTGGCAGATGATACAAGAGGTCAGTAGACCGTTTCATTTGCTTTATTAAGGTCAATAGGCATGTGTCCTAGATATTGTAATGGTTTCACCTCGATAGCTTTATGTAGTTATACAGTTGGAACTATCTTTGTAAGGAAACCACTAAGTTCTTCTGAATATATTCGCAGTTTTTGTTTTGTTTCCTTTCGAGAACAAGTGTTTTATGTCATTTGGTGCCAATTATGATAATCTCAATGCTTTTGAAAAGTGTTTTTAAGACTACAATTCGTTAACACGAGTTGATATTGGACCGGACGAATCCAAATAAGGTTTCTTGCAGTTTTTCGGATCCGGATCCATCAAATAAGAGAAAATTAGAATTTTCTGTCTAAATTAAAGAAATATATGTTGCAGAAATATAATTTTGCTAAAGAAACATATTTTACAAAAACACATAACAACATACTCTTTAATCATCTTTTTTCAGATTTTTTTTTCTTAGAACCGGTAAAAGAAGTATGTTAATATTATACCGCAATTATAAAAATGTATTATATCATCGTCTAGCAATGTCGAAATAAAATAAAACCTTAAACTTAATACATTGCTCGTTGGTAAATCAAATTTTCACTGTTCATGCAGTTTGAATTTTGTTTTCACATATCAACATTGCCCGGGTCCAAGGCAAACCATATGAGCACTGACAAGGTGTCCCCTGTTGTGGAGAGGTTTATCTAACTGGGGACTAAGATTCCCTGTATAACACGATACATGGATGCCATCTGTGCCAGAAAGGGATATGTTCTGCTTATCTCTCCACTATTTGCGGGGTCCTTCTTTTACTCCACTACGAAGACAGTCCAGAGTCATAAATTTGCCGCCCTGACATGTTCGCGAAAATAGGTACTTTATACGATATTAGCCGAATGATCTCGGATGATATGCGTTTTTGACTGTGAAATGTTCATAAATATCGACTGTTATACGTATCTTTTATCTTTTAAACAGAACCAGTCTGTATAAAAAAAAAACTTGTGAAAACAGCGCTAGGTTACATACAACTACGAAAATAAATATTCGAAACCGAAATTTCCAGGGGTGGATCCGTACCCGCGAATCTTAAGTTGGATCCGATATCCTCGGATATTTCGGGTACCAGTTACAGCCCTAGTAAGGACACAAGGTAAACTTTTTTTGACAATATGCTATCTTTCTATTAAAACATATGTTTATACTAAATAGATGCTGCACAAGTTATGAGAACACAATAACAGCATGGCATTATATATTTATCCGTATCCACAAGTGTTCTGATAACCGCGTATATCGGTCTCGACAAATGCTCTAAGAACCGCGTCAGTGCCGAAACCCTGTTCTCTGAGGGAGTCTGAGTTTGCTCGAAAAGAATTTTCTGAGAGGATGTGTGACATATATTTTCATGCCAATTTGCGAAATATGCAAATTCTTCATCTTTAAATTGATACTAGGCTTTGACAATCTGAACGAAAGAAAAGGCAAGAAAAAGCATTTAAAGTTGGCCCCATAAAAGTACAATTCAACTGAAAAGCTCTTTATCTACCAATAGCGGTATGTGTACGGGTATTTACTACATTTTGTGTCAGCGACAGTTATGGTGGCTAAGAAGTGATAAAAAATTATTATGACAATGCACATTTTAATGTGTTGACCCGATGTTTGAACCAGGATTTGTCTTAAATAGCATACTTATTAAAAGTCATGTTAGTAAATCCCCTCAAGTGTTTCTATATACGGAAGTAATCAGAAGGGGAATTATGCATTGCTGAATAGATTGCTACATTTTCCACATTCTTTATAGTGTCTTAGTCATTAACAGACATTTTTATGAGTACCATTGGTGAAAGAAGCACTGAATACAACAGAAGTAGTAGTACCACCTCTACTATTAAATGTAGAATCAGTTTGTAAAGCAGTAGTTGAAGTGATAACACAAGTGATGCATTTGGCCTTCGCATCATATAAATATATAATATGTATAACCTGATCTATCTAAACACAATCTTATAAATTTTAGGATAATGCAAAAGCATATTTTAATACGACATTATTATTTAAAACCAGTAATTAGTTATTTCAGCGCTTAGTCACTGACCAGTACAACAAAGCTGTGGACCGTGTGACCCAAAATGAGTCAAACACGGACATACCCGTGCTTTGATACTACTGTCCTTAAAACATCTTGATCGCCGCCGTTTAATTGTTTGGTTGGATCTGCTTGCTAGATTTCGGACTAAACAAACATTCTTCTTCTTAAACTGATCTTAGATGGATGATACTTTGATGACACACCACTTAAATGTGTCGTGTTCTGAGAAAACTGGGCAAAATGCTTGGGCGTAAATTGTCATCCCAGATTAGCCTGTGCAGTCCGCACAGGCTAATCAGGGACGACAATTTCCGTTTTTATGGAGTTTTTCGTTTAAATGATGTTTCTTCTTAGCGAAAATCCAATTTAGGCGGAAAGTGTCGTCCCGGATTAGCCTGTGCGGACTGCACAGGCTAATTTGGGATGACACTTTACGCACAAGCATTTTGCCCAGTTTTCTCAGAACACGCCACAAATAACACAGCGTCCATTTTTGTCGGCCGAAAATCTCTTTCAAGTGTTCACCATATACAGCTTTGCGTATTTAGAGTATCTTATGCCTGCTGTTATATATCCACCCATTTCAAAGATATTACCGTTTCCCATATGTATAATTTGTGATATTCGCATTATGGTTGGACACAGATATTGAGAACATATAATACCGGTTCATTGTTATGTTATATTTCGACCTATGTGACCTATGAATAATACATTGTATACCTTGCGATACCAGAAAGATAGACCTCTCGGTACTGACGCGCACGTTGAAAGCAAAGTTTGCTATCCATCGAAATTATATGTTCTTTTTTGTTGCACATGGTCTCTTATGCGGCAGTTGTTGTACAATCATACGTTGGTAATGAAATATGTTCAAATATTTTCACTGAAAGATCATGTTCATTTGGGCTTGTTATTGTAGGCATGGCGATGGGAGAACACTCAACCACTAGGCGACGATGATTCGCGCCATACTCAGCGCAGGTGAGTTTGGTTGGTAGCTACCATGCCGGACTTGTAAAGTGTTCTCCGGGTACTCTGGTTTCCTCCAATAGCACACGACACGCCAAGATGTAACTATAAATGCAGAAATGAAAGCTATGTTTGAACATTCGTTTACATTCTTAATGATTTAAACGGTACAAAATGCAGTGGTTCTGTGACTCACCCGGGTCCTCATATAACACAGCTTTCATGCCGAGGGACCTCATAAAATGCGAAGTACACATACATGCATAGAGGCACGAGGAATTAAATCCCGATTGGCCAGGTAAAAAGAGTGTGTGCGTGCTAACCTTTGTGCTAGCCGGACAGGCCGCGGTTATGTTAGAAAACGGAATTCTTTTATGTTGACCTTAACCCTTTGAATGCTGGGAAATTTGTCGTCTGCTAAAATGTTGTCTGCTGAATTTCTAAAATTAGCATTTTCTTTGATTTTTTTTCAAAGAATACTATCAGAATAGCAAACAGTTTGGATCCTGATGAGACGCCACGTTTTGTGGCGTCTCATCTGGATCCAAACTGTTTGCAAAGGCCTTCAAAATCCGGTTCCAGCGCTCAAAGGGTTAATAACATATTAAGTTACGAACGAGGATTTTGAACGGGTCAATCGGTTGCCCGCATGTGTTCTTATATTACTGTTGATGCATGTGGACAGCCGCCTTTGCAGTTTAAAGCAGATGCCCTCTTAAGTAAGGATAAACCTCTAGCCTAAGTGATCATTTTGTGTCTGTCTAAACTGTTGGTTTTGTACACCCATTGTAATCAGGATATTATAAGGGTAATGGGTGCATTAGTATTCGAAAAGCATTAGTCAGTAAGGAGTGAAAATACGGTAAGTATGTATATGTGATAATGACCATTAAGAGTGATATCAATAATCTCAGGTATTTGTTTTATGGGATACGCGTGGTTGCCACACCGAAATATTATATAATCGATAAAAGAACAGGTCCGTTAAACAAGACGATAAGTAATACAATTAAATATTAATGATAATTAATTTAATGTTTTAGAGGAATGGCTGCATCAGCTCAACACATACCCGGGTTTAGATAAATCAAAGGTGACAAAGTAGACATTTATTTTATGCCGCGCTGTGAATGAATGGAGAATACATTTCATGACAACTCGATAATTTCATTACATACAAAATGTAAACAAATACGTTGCAGACATTTAAAATAATAATAATTATGCGACGACGATGCAGAATCTACCGCAATATTTTCCCTTTAAAATTCGGTGACAATATCGTCATCATACGAAAAAAAACGTGTTGATTTCCGTGTAAGATCGTAACATTTCATTTGTGGTCAAAATAAAGCAGATATCTTCAGCCGTGGTTTGATATGACCTCTTGTAAATAATAATAATAATATATTGACTGAAATCAACAATATCTTCAATATGTTCATAGGTATGTGACAAACGATGTGTGGAACTTTAATATGATCTTGACGGTCTATCAATATATTTGCGGTTTATGATAAAACCGGGTGGGCGGCGAATGCCGTGGACGGACAAGAAATGATGAGCAATGTTAAAATACAATCTACAAATAGACAGAAGTAACAATTGACAAATATAGGGGGGGGGGGCATTCTTTTTAGCTGAAAGTAGACCGCAGAGTGGGGCATGTAAACATACAACGCCCTACGTATATGCGGATATATTAGCCAATGTTTTCGTTTCAGTCGTCTGTATGTTTGTTTAAATGTTTGTTTAGATGTCGAATGAACTTCACCCCCGCAATTTCATGTTCGCATCGATAGTTATGAAATGTGATTGGGGAAATGTGAGATTACTGTCTGGAATGTGACCGTAGTATCTGGATCACGGGATTCGTAATATTATTTAGACATCAATTTCTGAACAGAATAGAACATATCGATTATTTTTAGATCACGTCAATTGGCAAAAACACAACGTTCAAACAAAATATACAAAATAAGAGTTGCATCACAGTCGTGCACAATAAACACTTAAAACGAGTTATGCTTTCATTAAATGATAATTATATGCTATTAATTATCGTAGAATAACTTCGTTTCTAGATTGTATAAGGAAGCCACTTACCGCTAGCCCATGTATACAAACTGCATGTTTATATGTTTTTTGGACTGTCACTCATACGTGAAAATATGTTTTTACTATTATCATCTGCTAATGATATAGACAGAGCATACACACTTGAAAAAAAAACTTAACAGAAAAGAATGCCAACATATAAAACAATGTAGTTGTACTTTTCTAAATTATGAACAGTTTCAACCGTTTAAAAACTTCATTCGATTCTAGGTCTGTAGTTTTGCTCCTTATGTTAATATATTTTGTATATGACGTTTCACAAAAACATTGATACTTGCTTAAGCTTTTATGAAACTATATTTCGAAAGATAGCATGCAAATTATAAAAAGTGAACCTTCATTCCTTACCTTTACCTGATACTATCGACAGACTTTGCCTTAAATAGCTATTAAATGCAACTTTAACTATCATAAGATGTAATTAATTTTTAAACGCAGCAGTTAAATTTTATATACAATGTAGATATAAAAATATCAGGTATACATGTTGTCATAAATTAGCTCCATAACAAATGACGTAATTAGACCTGTTCAATTACATATATACTATCAATAGTTATTAATATAATAATACCTAAATTTAATTATACATGTATGTATTGTTGCAATGAAACGTATTATTACTTTGTAAAATCATGAATTATTAATGTTGTAAACACTGTATGCTTACGTGTCCACTTGGGCTTTTGGCCTTCTAGATGTGTTGTTTAATAAACTATTAAACCGTCAACCATAATGTATATAGAAAAAAATATATATATGACAGTCATAACATTGTACATTGGCAATTGCTGTTGACTTGAAATGAATCTCGAGCGAATACTGACACGAATTTACCTGATAATCCACGTTTTATATTGAGAACATTAAGTACTATGTGCACCTTTTATAAGGCATTTTAATAACGTATTTTCGTGTGGGTCTTTCGTAGTTCTTTGTGTATTGTTGTTTTCGGTTAGTGTATATTCTGTTGTTAGTTAGTTGTTTTTTTTTAATTGTCTTTGCTGTTTTGCTTTCAATAACGCAATACTTATAACATATAATATGTATTTAAATTGACTTTCTCATTAAGATCATCAAAGAACATCCAAATAGTCGACAAATATGTATTGGTATATTTACTGTACTTAACAATATATAAAGTCCTAATTTAGAACGCACAACTAACAAGTTTCTTTGACGGCTTTCACAATTGATAAGTTACTGAAGTTTCCGAACCTAGCTTAAGCTAAATAATGAACATTTCGAAACTTAAAAAAATGTATTCGGTACTATAATACAACCACTTTTAGTATAATTTATTATTTCGAAAACAATAAGAACAAGTTATATTATGTATATTACATGATGGACACTTCAATCATATGTTATGATCAGTGATCAACATTATATCAATGGCAGCTCATACCTGCGAGACAGATAACTTCCGCGTTCCTTACAATGTTTACATTATGAAAAAAACATTATCAAACAATGCAAAAAAAAATAATGTCGAGTGGTATTTTAAGTATTCGACCTTGAAGTCCATAAATTGAAGCCGCCTATAGGATTGTTCAATAATTTAACAGGGAAGGTCGCTTTTTTGAATGAAGCAGTCATTCACACGCATTCCTGTGTGCTGTTTATCATAGCATTCCGACATGCAAACATATGTAGATATCAGCATTGTATTTTCAAATTAACATGAATGAGACAAAAGGGAGTTGTGTGTAGGTGGTGCGGGGTTTAATGCAACAAACTTATGACATAACTGCAATTGGTCTATAAATAATGCATCTTGTAATTAACATATACGACCGTATACTTGTAGTACAAATTCATTTTCGCTCTCGTATGGTCATATGTTCGATCAATACATGGTAGATCGAATATTAGCAATCAAAAAGCAACCTCAGTATGCCCAGAGCCAATCTGGACCCCTTCTTAACAAATATCTTACGGAAAGTTTAAGTTACGACCTAATTTCATGCTGAAAACATATTTCATCAATATGTTCCTAAACTAGTAGTAATGTGAAAAAGCGAAAATAAAAAAAGTAAATGGAATTACTTAATGAACCTATCATACAGTCTATTGCTAAGTTTAAATACTTCTGAAAACAATGCATCTTTACATATTTTTTTCCTACGATGTATAATAAAAACGACTACACGTCTGACGGCTCTATAATACTAATACTTAGGCAACGAAAAACAGTTGTTCTGTAATAATTTTTGGAGATTGGACTGATTTTTAAGCATAGTACAAATCTATCCGTTGTATGTAACTTCTGCGAGGGGTTTTGCTTTTCCCATAGACATTGACTCATACATACTTACGTAGACAATACAAGGCTGTGAGCTTAATAAAGGTTCGAAACATGTGTTCACCCGGTTGGAGCGCCCTAATAATGAAGCCAAGTTAATGGATATCATTATTGCACCTCAATACCTGGTCATAACGACTTAGCCAGTTCGTGCTCATTACTTTAAAACACCTATTTACGAGTTTAACAAAATTCCAAACAGCCTCGAGGACGTTCTCTTTACAGAACATTATTTTTGAGGGGGGGTATTCGTGTGATGTCACTGGGGGCTGACGAGGTCAAAGCGAAGTCCGTTTCTCTACGACGACGGGTATATGTTTTACTACGAAACATTGTGTCAATACACTACTATATCAGGCGAGTTTCATCTTTTCTTGTATTTATGGATTAGAGAACGAAACATCCAGTAATGGTAGGTACTTATTTTCAATAACAAACAAATTACAAATGCGCGTAGTTGCAACCTTTACAATGATTTTGAGCTAAACTCGAAATATATTGATTTGAAGTAATGCATAAGGTGGTTATTCTGTAAATATAGCCAATTACAGTTACTTAATTTAAATGAAACTACATGTTACTTTGATACACTGTACATTAAACATTTAAAGTACAAAAAAGGTTACGAACATATATTGTAATCATTCAAATGCTTTGTTTCGAAGGAAATTACACGCCGCTTTATGTATAGGTTTTGCACAGAGTATGTATTGGTTGTGCAACGAACTACAAATATATGTATAGGTTATTCAACAAAGTTTCTGTATCCATGATATCGATGGCATGTGTATTGACACAATGTTTTGTAGTGAAACATTTACCCGACGTCGTAGAGAAACGGACTACGCTTTGACCTCGTCAGCCCCCAGTGGATGTGGCCTTCCAAAATTAGCGTTCTGTATTCGCTAAGATCAGACGGTGCACAGGAAATACCATACATACAATAAACGTATAATAATCAACGTTATGGGATCCCAACAAATACATATGATGAAAACTTCGGTATTAAAACGCGTACGTGTTTATTGTCGTCTTTAGAAAGTGATAATCGAGTTAGGGATAGGTTGTATTAATGAATCAGTCAAGTATAATTAGTTTAACAGCATATGAACTATATAATGCCTTGATGCTGATTTATTTTGGGCTTTTTGTTTTTGCTGATATTATACTTAATTTAAAGTGTATGCATTTTCTGGATACATTTTGGTGATTTCGGTAGTGCGAAAACCTGTAAATGTAACGACCATACAGGCTAATCAGGGACGACACTTTCCGCTTTTTGTTTCGTTTAAAGGAAGCCTCTTCTTAGCGATAATCCAGTTTAGGCGGAAAGTGTAGTCGCTGTTTAGCATATGCGGACTACACATGCTAGTCTGTGACGACACTTAAAGCACATACATAACGCCCCGTTTTCCCAGAGCGAAAATTGGTATCGTGTGAGCATAAAATCTATAGAAAAAAAAAACATCGGTGCCTAGTCTGTTTCGATTGTAGTTTCGTGCTGATACTGGAGCAGTTAAGTTCTAGCTGCTGCAGATGCTGCTTTTGTTGTTGTTGGTTACTGGCATTGTTTTGAGAATACTTTCCTTTGGACCCATCTGTAATACGAACTACATTTTATTTAAGGTTTCATGTAATATTTGCTGCTTAATTATTATTATCCAATAATTACCAAAAATATATTCTATACAGTGATAACAAATTGAGACAAAGATAATATGTACTCATGTTAATCAAAAAACAACATGTTATCCATTGTTTAAATCAAACTTCTATAGTAACTGTAGGTCTGCTTTGAATCTAAAATACAATTTTCAATTAAACAATAAACTTTTTTAACTGAACTTAAATCTTATGGAACACCAGTCGAAAAATTGCATCATATAAAATGTTCAACGCGCTTAATAAAATTATAAACCCCAATTGTATATCAATACAGGTACATGGTTTTAAATTGAAATCCACACGAAGTACCGTTCAGATGAAACTGAGGTTTTTTACTTATATATCCTTTATCAAAGGTTAGGGATTCGTGTCACAATTACATACGGTTTTAAAATTATTTGAAGGCATGCTTATAAATAAACATATATAGAATATAGATTGAAAATTACCAAAACCGGGTCCTACATTTCACGACTGTCAACAACAACTTAAGTAAGGTCTATTTATGTAGTTTTTGTATTTTTTTTAAACCAAACGATCATACGCCCAAACATGTCATTTCATACTGCGTTTTCATTTTTACGTTGAGCATACTGACGTAAAGACTTCCGTTATAACACGGAAAGCCTTGTTTGGATATTAACGTATATCATACAACATTCCGTCCATCTAAATATATATTGTAGTGTCATAATTACAATAAAAGTCTTAACAAGGCCGTGATGAAATAAAAAGTAATAAGACATAAGACTGAATAACCCTCTTGCAAAAAGGAAGTTGTGAATCAAGGAACAATAGGCGACATGTAAACTGCGTTCATGGGATAAATTCATCTCACGCAAGTAAAAAAGCGTGAGGAGATTTAATTTAGGTAAGAAAATGAGGTTACACACAACATTTTGGTTGATATCACCAATTGTTTTGAACAAAAAGAACTCAGATACAGATTGATGCGTTCAAATGTGTCATCAACGAAAAGGTGCTGGTCTTTGCTTTACAACATTTATTAGATGACTAAGTCAATTCGAAACAATGGTTGCGTTATGACGATGTCGACATAATACAAATTCCCAGTTACATAACTAAATACATATTAGCAATTCCTAGCGTTGAGTCATTACTCAGAGTTAAACTACGCAGAAAAGAGCTTAGCTGTTATGTCATTTGATTATAAAGTCAAAACAATGGTATTGTTGCCTGGGTATTTATCTGGTCCATATTATTTTTATTTGTGAGAGAAGCTCACAAATAATGCAGACGCAATTTTGGAAATCACTATGCCTTAGCCACGGTAGGGCCCTTAACCCATCACTGCCTGTGTGGATAACTCCAGTCAAATTTAGCAGACGACAAATGCTTAAAGCGTTTCTGTTATACTTAACTGGAACAGTGCAGCAGACGACAGCCTGTAATTATGTAAACAATAGGTTTAATAGCTTGTGGGACATATTGGCCAGTCTTGTGTTTAAATCAGCTTGTGTGATGACATTGGTAAGTTTATCATTGAAATATGTACATATTGGCTGCTTTCAGGGAAAACGGGGCTTAATGCTGCATTAAAAGTATGTCATGTGGGCAAAATTGTTTCTCAATAATTTAAAGAAAATAGATAAAGTATTAGATACAGATATCACAACATGTACATGATTATTGGCTTCTTATTCTTTAGCAAGGCAACCACAATTCTGAAGATGGTTGCCAGTGCAGCGACCAATTGTGAAAATAAAGACATATTGTTGTTATTTTGTCTAAGTTATCTCTATAACATAAATATGAGGAAAAACAGTCACACACATCTCAACCTGTGCTTTTAGACACACTCTTAAAAATTTGAATCGGTTGTGTTCATTTCAAACTTGCAATATAAAAAGCTATAAAGCTGAAAACTGAGTTGCTTCTAAGATTATGCAATAGCGAACAAATTCAGTGCCTTCAGCGCTTTGATTATAAATATGAATATGTTAGTTTGCAATCAACAATTAACAAAACAGTTTGAAAAATGTGTTATACAAGAAACGCACGACGCATATTTTAATAGATTTAAATGTATACACATAATTATAAGGATGATTACAACTTCCGCTACAAATCGCCAATTCATTAATTACATTGAAAAACAAATCCTGTAAAAATCGTTTACCTCACATTTGTTTTATTGTCATAGAGTCAACACACCACTCCCGACCAACAATCTAATGAAAGTATGATATACGCGCAAATACTTTGTACAGTTCAATGATAGAATTCTTTATTTAAATGTCCTTTTGAGTGGGAATTTTGAAGAAAACAAGCATTGAAATTAGCGTAACCATCTACTGAAACTTAATGACTCACTTTCGTCATTTCAGTAATGTAGACAGCCATGAGTCAATGGTAAAAGAAGGATATTCTCTTTTGAAACTGCTCGATTGATGATGTCCGCCAAATTTTTCTTGAATATAGAGAATACATGGTTGGTGCCGAAATGGAAAAAGTTTATCCGGTGAGGCTTTGAAAAAGAAAATAGGGCGAGCTTTAGCGAGCCCTATTTTCGTTTTTCGGTCCGAACCGGATAAACTTTCTCCATCTCGGCACCAACCATTTATTCTATTTATCCTGCTTCATTTAAAATAATGCCGCTAACACATTTTATCAAAGACAAATGATTAATTAAGATAACAAAATAATTATTCTGGTCAGCCCCTACATGTACACATCATTCCTTACGACCGAATTACTACCGAGTATGTCACGTAAAAAATAGTTCCTCATTAAACTGGTCCTTTTAATACTTTCCTATTGAAATAATGAGAAGAAATATAAAATGAATCGAGAATGTGATATTTTCAATGTTGAAAATTGAAAACAATGTGCAACAGCAAACCAAAAACTGATTTTTATTTTTTTTATTTTTTTATCATTAGAAAATAATTAAATTATATCGTTATCGTACCTTAATACCTGGTAACAACAACAAAGCAATTTCGTACCCATTACTTAAAACACCTACGTGTTTTTGTCTTCAGAAGTTGTAATCGAGTTAGGTTGTATTAATGAATCAGTCAAGTAGAATTAGCCTGTACATTTTCCGACCGCTAGAGCATTGAGCATGTATTGCATTTGAATATACTTTACCACAGAACTGCCAAAAATGTTTACAATTTTAATGCGCACAACAGTTTTTTTTTAACATCGATATATACTGACTGCTACAATTTTCTTGAATGTGAACCGCTAGGAATCCCACCGATATATAAGGACAATTACAGTTTCCTTCAATGTGTACCAATAAGAATCGGGTCCATGAGTGAACAACATATTTCATTTGGCCACAAATGGTATGTTCATACGATCATACACCGGAACCAACAAGTTTTCTTTTATTGTATGTTTCTGGCGATAAATTGAAAAACAAAAATGCTTTAACGTATGATTACAATTTTGCCCCTAACTGCTGCTATTATTAATGTATTTATTTTATTTGTATGTGTAATGAAATTACCGATTTATCATTTACATGTATTATCCACTCATTCACCGCATGCATGACCTACTCTGTCACCTTTGAGATTTGAAAACTGTGAACTAAAAACTGGGTATGTGTTAAGCCGATGCAGTCATTCCTCTCAAACATTAAACTATGTATTATTGATAATAAATTTCAGTTCTCTTTGTTTAGTTTGACGAACCTGTCCCTCTATCCCTCTATCGATAATATAATAGACTGTTAATCAAGCGTATCCTATAAAACAAATACCTGAAATTATTGATATCAATGTCTAATGCTTTTCGATTACGAATGCACCCATTACCCTTATAACACCTGCTTTTAATCGGTGTATAAAACCAAAAGTTCAGACAGACACAAAATGAGCACTAACGCTTGAGGCTTACCCTTACTTAAGAGGAGCTTTCCTTTGGACTTCAAAGGTGACCGTCCAAATGCGTCAACAGTATTATACGAACACATGCGGGACATAGATTACACCATTCAAAACAAGAAAAATAATCGACCGGACGTTGTACGTTATTGAGGTCAAAAGAAATAAAAGTCCATTTTCAAACATGAGCGCGGCCCGCACAAAGAAAGGTTCGCAAGTGCACCCTTTTTACCTCGCCGATCGGGACTCAATTCCTGGTCGCTCTATGCTTGTTTTTGTATTTCGAATTTTATGACGTCCTTCTACATGAACGCTGCATTATTTGAGGACCCTGGTGAGTCCAAGCACCCCTGCATTGTGTACAGTTAAACGCATCGCGAATCGGGACGAATGTTGAAACATGGTGGTAATTTCAGCCAGTTGGTTCACTAAAACATCTCGGCGTTGTCATTTGCTATCAGAGGAAACCGGAGTACCCGGACCT
Source organism: Dreissena rostriformis (assembly GCA_007657795.1). NCBI lineage: Eukaryota > Metazoa > Mollusca > Bivalvia > Myida > Dreissenidae > Dreissena > Dreissena rostriformis. Next base: position 18,128 of record VMBQ01008142.1, read on the forward strand.
TACTGCACATGTCCGATAAGATGGCTACCAACCAAAATCACACGCGCTAATTAAGGAGAGAACCAGTTCCGCTTAGTGGTTTAGTGACTGCACCAACCACAGGCGGACTCAGTGGATTTTCATTGGAAAATACCAAGCCCAAATGGTCAGGTTCTCTCAGTGAATACAGTTTTAACAATTTTCCAACGTATACTTTTACAATTACCGCACACGAGACCATTTGCATCAAACAATAAGAACAATTAACTTCGATGGAAAGCAAACTTTGCTTTCAACGTGCGCGTCTGTACGGAGTGTTCCGTCTGTCTAGTATCTCAAGGTCGATGACTAATGGTATACATAGGTCACAACATAATCTCACAATTAACCAGTGATATATTTATCAAATTAGCGTGTCCTGTCATAATAGGCTTATCACAAATAATATATACGAGAAATGGTAATATCTGTGCAACTGGTGGACCCATAACAGCATCGTTACAAATCTGTTTATGGTTTACACTTTAAAAGGATTTGTGGCAAAACTAGCAGCATGTGTTCATTACATATCATCAAATTAACATCCATCTAAGTCCAGTTTAATTACTAATACATTCAAACGAAGAATGTTTGTTTAATCCGAGATCAAGCAAGGAGATACAACCATACAATTGAACGGAGGTCATCACGATTTAATGAGGATACTAGTATATAAGCTGGTTATGTCCAGGTTTGACTCATTCGAGTCACAAGGTCAGTAGCTGGGGTGTACTGGTCAGTGACTAAGCGCTGATACAACTACTTACTGGTATATCCAGTCGCCATGTACTGCCCAGTCGTCAGATATCACTTTCATTTTATTAAAGAAATATGTCGAGTTAAAATATACGTTTGCATTCTCTTAAAAAATGTGATAGATCGTAGTGTCTATTCTAAAACAAATACATAGGTTATACGTTTTTGTGAATGGTAATGATGCAAAGGGCACTTGTGTTACCTACTTCAACTACTGCTTTACAAACTAATACTACATTAAGAAGTAGTACTGAAGCTACTACTACTGTTGTTATCACTGCTACTTCTACAAATGGTACTCATACAAATGTCTATTAATGACTAAGACACTTTAAAGAATGTGGAAAATGTACCGATCTATTGAACAATGCATAATTCCCCTAATGATTACTTCCGTATATAGAAATACTTGAGGGGAATTACTAACATTACTGACAGTTGACACAGTCAATTANAATCTGTGAACAAGTCCTTTTAAGACAAATCCTGGTTCAAACATAGTTTCAACACATTAAAATATGCATTGTCCTTATAATTGTTAATCTCTCCTTAGGCACCATAACTGTCGCTGACACAAACTGTATTAAACACCCCTATACATACCTCTATTGGTAGATAAAGAGCTTTAATATCACGTAAAAAACGTGTTTTCTTAATGTATAGATTAAAACTATTCGACAGTCAATCCATTGTTCCGGGACGAGTTATATTAACCTGAAACGATAACTGTGCGAATTCTGACATATGATTTTCCATGACAATGCACGTTTTATATTGAGAACATTATGTACAATATGTGCACATTGTACAAGGCCTTTTAATAAGTGTTTAGTGAGTTTGCGTGTAGGTCTTTGTTGATGGTTCTTTTTGGTTATTTTTATTGATGTTGTCCTTTACTTTAATAATATGCCTTTTATAAAGCAACAACAAATAATAAGAATTTTAATTGAGTCTCGTATGAAGAAAATCATACGTAATTGTCTACAAATATTTATCGATACAATTAATGTACCCAACACATTATAGGTCCTAATCTGGAACGGACAACTATCAAATTTCTGCGACAACTTTCATGATTGATAAGTTACTTTAGTGTTCGAACCTAACAAAACCTAAGAAATTAACATTTTGAACCTTAATAAAAGGTGTGTGGTACAACAATACATACAATTTTATTGTAATTTATGATTTCGAAAACAATAAAAAGTATAAACATGTATATAAAATGATGGGCACTTCAATCATATGTTATGATCAGTGATCAACATTATATCAATTAAACCTTCGCGTTCCTTTCAATGTTTACATTACAAACAAAAACATTTTCTAACAATGCGAAAAAAAAACATGTCGAGTGGAATTTTAAGTATTCGGCCTTTCAGGCCGTTAATCTCTGCCGCCGTAAAGATTATTCAATAATTAGACAAGGAAGGCTGCTTTTATCAATGGAGCAGTCATTCACACACATTCCTGTGTGCTGTTTATCATAGCATTTCAACATGAAAACAATTGTAGATATCTGCATTGCATATATGATACAAGTTCTTATATCTAAGTCATAGTCCGATCAATACATGGTAGATCGAATATTCGAATATTAGTCATCGAATCGCCACCTCAGTATTGCAAAAGCCAATCTGGCCCCTTCCTTACGCAAATCTTTCATATGATGAAATGTTCTATCATAATCTTTGGAGATTTGACAGGATTTGCTATGCATAGTTCCAATGTATCCGTTATATGTAAATTCTGCAAAGAGTTTGGTTCTACTCTTGGTCATTGACTCAAACATACGTACGTACACAATACAAAGCTTAATTTAGGTTTCTAAACATGTGTTAAACTGATTGGCGCATCCTAATACAATGAAACCAAGTTAATGGATATCATTATTGCACCTTAATACCTGTCAATAACGATTAAACCACTCATTACATGAAAACACCTAATTACGAGTTGAAACAAGATACCAATCTGACTAAAGGACTTGATTTCTTTACCAACTGTTATTTATTCGTGTCACAATAATATACGGACCTAACATCATTTGAAGTCATGCCTATAAATAAACATATATAGAATATAGATTAAAAATTACCCAGACGGGGTCGTGCATTTTATGATTGTGAACAACAGTAAGGTCTATTTATGTAGTTGTTTGTATTTTTTATACCAAACAGTCGTACGCCCAAACATGCCATTGTATATTGCGTGTTCATTTTTCACGTTGCGCATTTCTGACGTTAAGAAATCTGTTATTACAAGTAAAGCCTAGTTTTGATATGAACATTTAACATACACACATCTCGTCAATCTAAATAAATATTGCAGTGTCATAATCACAATAAAAGTCATAACAAGGACGTGGTGAAATTATAAGTAATAGATCTACGATGTAACACTGAATGACCTTCGTGAAATAAGGAAGTTTTGAATCAAGGTACAATAGGCGACAGGTAAACTGCGTTCGTCTGATAAATTCATCTCACGCAAGTAAAATAGCGTGAGGCAATGTTATAAAGGTAAGTAAGTGAGGTTACACACGACATTTTTGCTGATATCACCAAATGTTTTGAACCAAAGAACGCAAATACAACTTAAAGCGTTCAAATGTGTCATCAACGAAAGGGGAGGTATTTGCTTTTTAACATTTTTTTGATGACTAAGTCAAATCGTAACAATGGTTGCGTTACGAAAATATAGAAATAATACAAATTCCCAGTTACATCACTAAATACTCATTAGCAATTCCGAGGGCTGAGTCATATATCATAATAAATCTACGCTGGAAGGAGCTTAGGTGTAATGACAATTGTTTATAAAGTAACAACGGTTGTATTGTTGCATGTGTATTTATCGCGTCAATATTATTTTTGTAAATATGGATATGTTAGTATCCAAGCAACAATTTACAATAAAGTGTTGTATGTGGTATTCAACTAACGCACTAACGCACGACGCGTATTAGAATGAATACACATAATTATGATGATAACTACAACTTCCGCGAGAAATCATTAAACTATAAATAACGTGTCTTTTTAAATATTCCAAACAATCGTTTTCTTAAGATTTTTTTATTTATTTATTTTTGTTAGAGTTTACACGCAACAATCAAATGAATGAATGACAAACATGTACACGCAAATAATTTGTTGTAATAGTAGTATTCTTTATTTAAATGTCCGTCAGAGAAGGGAATTGTGAAGAAAAACAAGTCCTGACATTAGCGTCGACATATATTGTAACTTAATGATTCACTTTCGTCATTTTAGTAATGTAGACAGTCATGAGTCAATGTTAAAAGAAGGATATTCTATTTTTAAACTGCTCGAATGTATTGTGTCCGCGATATTGTTCTTGATTAATAGTTTGTATGTCAATCATCGGTAATAAAATCTTATTATCGAATATACATGTACATGGCCCGCTGTCCCTTTAGTGTAGTTAACTGGTTACTATCTTATCGCAGATCTTAATTTATTAAGACAGGGACCTATACAACAACGTATTTGTTGTATAGGTCCCTGATTAAGATAAATTTAAGACTGTATTCTGATTTATTTATTTTTAATGACGTTTTCGATAAGTTTATTACCGAAATGAACGTCATGTGAAAAAACAACAACAAATGGAACACTGCAATGACCTCTATTGAATATCTTATCATAGACGAAAATGCTAAGCATTTAAATTTTTTGTAATTGATTTTTAATGTTAATACCGTAATAACTCTTAGTTTTCGGGCACTCTAAATATTCGGACAACCTCCTTTTAGCCAAAATAATTATATGTTGTGATTCTTTGTTTTTGGACACCCGTATTGGCCCCTATTATTAATGAATTTTTGGAATGTTGCATTTTTATCAGATTTCATCTTATTTGCATTAGTCCCGTGACACATCACACGTGTGTCCTTACAACCGATTGACGGTTATAACCTGGCAGATTTATACAAATGGTCAGTAAACCGTTTCAGTTGCCATATTTAGGTCAATAGGCATGTGTTCTAGATATTGTAATAATTTCACCTCGATAACTTTACGTAGTTATGCAATTGAAATTATCTTTGTAAGGACACCACTGAATGTATTCGCGGTTTTTGTTTTGTATCATTTCGAGAACAATTGTTTGCTGTCATTTAGTGCCAATTATGATCATCTAAATGCTTATGAAAATTAGTTTTTTTATGACTGGAATTCGTTAACATGAGTTGAAATTTAAATATGAAGTCGCATATAATAACGTGAAACTTACGTAAGCTTTTGTAAAAACTACATTTAAATAGATAGCATGCAAATTGTGAAAACCGTCAACCTTGTGTCATTACTTTACCTGATACTAGCGAAAGATTTGGCCTTAAATAGCAATATGATGCAACTAAAACTATCGTAATATGCACTTTGAAACGAAAAGTTTAATCTCATAAATATTCAGATACCACGCAAATATGTGTTTTCTTAATTTATAGAAAACGAGTTGACAGTCATACATTTTTCGATGCCATAACTAGTAGCCTGAAATGATTTTCGAGAGAATTCTGGCACATCAATTGTCCTAACAATGCACGTTTCATATTGAGAATACAATTTAATAACGTGTTTTCATATGTGTCGTGTGGTTCTGTGTTGGTGTTGTCCTTTACTTTACTGATAAGCCTTTTATAACGCAATAACATATACTATTATTTATAAATGAAATGTCTTTATGAGAACATCAAAGTATTACCAAATTGTCGACAAATATTAATCGATAACAATAATGTACTTAACAATGACCAAGGTCTAATCTAGAACGCACAACTAACGCATTTCTGTGACGACTTTTTCGATTGGTAATTAACTGTACTTCTCGAACCTAACTAAACATAAATAATACAATTTCGACCTTAAATAAAAGGTATTCAGTACCATGATACATACAATTTTGCTATAATTTATTATTTCGAAAACAATAAGAACAATTTTAAACATGTAAGTTATAATCAGCGCTTCACAATATCTCAATGGAAGCTCATACTTCAGAGACAAATATAAACCGAGTTCTTTTCAATGTTAAAATTATGAATAATATTATCTAACAATGCATTTCGAGTGGTAATTTAAGTATTCGACCTTGAAGGCCATAAATCTCTGCCGCCAGTAAGATTGTTCAATAATTAGACAAAACGTCTTTCAATGGAACAGTCACTCACATGCATTCCTTTCTGGTGGTTAACATAGCATTCCAACATGCAAACATGTGTAGATAACAGCAATAAACTATTACATTTACGTGAATGAGACAAAGGGGGATTTTTTAGGGTGGGGTGTTTAACGCAACACATTTATTACATAACTGATATTGGTAAATAAATTATGCATCCTGCAATAAACATGAGTATACGATTGTATGCTAGTACAAATGCATTCTTGCTATCTGGAATTAAGTTACATCAATATGGGCGGAATAGTAATCATCAAATCACCACCACAATATTGCCAGAGCTAATCGGAGCCACTTCTTATCAAATATCTCACGGCAAGTTGAAATTACGACCTTCTTTCTAGATAACAACAATGCACTTTTATCATCAATATATTCCTCAACATATGTGAAAGATAAAACTGAAATAAAATTTGAAGAGAAAAACTTAATTAACAAAGCATAGAGTTAAATGCTTAAAATAAGTACTTATGAAAAATTGCATTTTAACTTAAATGTGTCTTACGGTGTTTAATAAAAAACAGGACTCCAGCTGATTCACTCGAAGGACGGACTCCATAATACTTGTGACGAAAAGTAGTGTTTCTATCATAATCTTTGGAGATAAGACTGGTTTGTCGAAGTATAGTTCAAGTCAATCATATATATGCAATTCTTGCGAGGCGTTTGGTTCTACCCTTGTACATTGACTCAAATATTCGTACGTAAATATTAGAAGGCTATGAGCTTTATTGAGGTACGAAACATGTGTTTAACCGGTTGGAGCCTCCTGATATAATGAAAGAAAGTTCATGAATATCATTATTGCACCTTAATACCTGGTAATAACGATAAAACCAGTTCGTATGTATCATAACTTAAAAAACATAATTACGAGTTAATACAAAATTCAAATTTGACTCAAGGACGTTTTTTTTACAGATCTTCAAGTTTGCGGGAATGTCTATTCATGTGATGTGGCCTAACAAGATTAGCGTTCCGTTTTGTAATCGCTAAGATCGAACGGTGAACAAGAAATGTCATACATATAGGATCTGGCATGAGTTGTTATATCATACCATATTTTATTAAACAAGTTCAGGAATTTTGTTAGTAAGCGAGCCTTTGGCGAGCTTACTAACGAATTTTCTGGACGAGTTTAATAAAATATGGTACACATGTATGATATGACACCGAGTGTCAGATCTTTTTTATCACATGCTTTTAAATAAGCAAATTAAATAAATATTTACGCAAACATAATGATATATCCCGAATGTTGTTTACATTTCGTGACGTCATTTGACGTTGCAACGTCATTTCAGCAAAATAACAAAATGCGATTGGTCAATAAACAAAAACTTAGCCAATGAAAACGCTTAAAAAGTATATTACACATGTGTAATATAAAAATATATGTAATGGTTATATAACATGGGAAACAGGGTATGGCATGTGATAAATACAATATACATTTTATATTCAACATTCTGTGATTCCAACAATTAGATATGATGAAAACTTCGGTATTATTAAAGGATGTGTATTTATTGTTTTCAGCAGTGGTAATCGAGTTAGAAATACATGTAGGTAGTATTAAGGAATCAGTCAAGTAGAGTAGAATAAGTTTAACGGTATATGAGCTATATAACGCCTTGATGCTTCTTTATTTTGTGTTTTAGTGTTTGCTGATTGTAAACTAGTTTTGTTTAATGTGTATGCTATCTATTGATATATTTTGGTGATGCTACAGTGCGTGAAAACCTGTACCTTTTCCGACAGATAGGGCATAATGCGTTTATTACATTTGAATTGTGTATTATGTTTCTGCTGTGTTGACCTTTCCTATGCCAAACAACTGCCAATAATATTGCAATTGTAATGACAAAAACAGCTATTAAACGTGTAATTTTCGGAATTGTTTACAATAGTTAACATAACAAGGAAATATTGTTTAAGTGCCTGTTTTGGGATCAGACCTCGAGAATCAAAACCTAACCATTACACCACGCAGGCTTTCGACCTTTTTTCAATTTTATTTCAATTGATGATTGTCAATAAATGAAAATATATTTTTTAAACAATTTCTTTAACCAGGAGCGGTATTCTGCTTGTTTGAATACACTGCATACATTAGTTTTTTAATTTATGGCAATGTTCTTGTCATTTTGCCAAACTGCGTAGCCATCTACTGTAACTTAATGATTCACTTTCGTCATTTTACAAAACAGAACAGAACGGAACAGTTCTTAATTCGTTTTCACAGGTTACAAAACAATTACATTTTGTAATAACATGTGAGCTTATTTATAAGCGAATTACACAAACCTCAAACAAACAGTGGTGTATACGATAAATCATAGTAAATCAAAGGGGAAAGTGATTGTTATGTGATTCTGTAATGAAAATTCTACAGTAGAGAGTCAGCAACAAAGTGGTTATTTAACGATAATTTAAGTTTTGAACCAGTAGTTGTTAAATAATTAATAGTTAACTACTTATGTGAATACGCTCCAATTACAAAAGTAGGATCAATGCTTAACAACAACAACATTCATAATAATACAACAACAACAATAAATAGTTAACAATTAATTAATAGTTAAGAACTCATGTGTAATTATAAGTAATGTAAGCAGAAATGAGTCAATGTTAAAAGGAGGATATTCACTGTTGCAAGTGCTCGAATGTATTATGTCTGCGATATTGTTCTTGAACAATAGTTTGTTCGTCAGTCATCACTAATAAAAGCCAATTACCGAATATACATATACATCGTCCGCTGACCCTTTAGTGTAGTTTACTGGTGACTATCTTATCGCAGATCTTTGTTTATTAAGATTAAATGGACCTTTTCAAGTGACATTACGCTTGTATAAAGTATAAAATACACTACTCACTGTAGCACTAGAGCTTTTTAGCTCCAATGTTTACATTTTTTTAAATTTGGAGCATTTAATGATAAACTTCAATGCATGCCGATATCTGTGAAAAGGTCCCTTTAATGTGTCATTCTCTAGCTCGATTGACACTTGTGGTATCTCTCTCGTTCGATCTCTCACGGGCTTGTCGAGTTCCCGAAATATAGTAAACCAAAAAATAATATTATATCCTGATTTAAAACATACACAAAATACGTCATAGTTCATTTATTATTTCTATGATCGATATTTGGTGTTAAAAAATCTGACAATTTCAGTTGAAACAATATTTCCACAACAAATCTGTCATTATTATCGTAAATACGGGACCAGAAATTGCAATTTGGAATAAGAAAGCGATCGAATAGTACACGGAATAGAACTAAGATTCAAATTAAGCAAACATAAGCAGTAGTAACAACTGTTTTATTTGCGCTTGCTTTTATCTGTATGAACACTAGCAATAGCCGGTTATACGAAAATCCCCGATTGTTATCATAATATTAATTATCGAGTTATTTTGAAAAATCTACGGCCCCGTTTACGCTAAATGGATGGAAAACATATAAATAGTACCTACTTTCTCCAATTTTATTACTTACAATTTTTTATTGTTAAGTCATGATGAATGTATTTGACCTGAAAATTTTGAATAAAAACGTCAGCCTAAAAGCTTGAAATACGAATATGCGATATGCCTAGAGGGAGACCGTCGCTCTGGATATAAAACATGTTTATGTCGTGGTAAATGAAAAGTGGACGTTTTCAATTAATAAGCGATTTACTCGTATTATTTTACTCACACGTATGTTATAATGAACCGTACACTCGACAACGGCCCTATGTACTAAATATATATAGATTGCCATACAGTCCGTCATTTATATGGGCGGTTATTATAAAAAATATCATTCTGTTTAAAAGGGGGTTTATAAATCAAGGGAACGATATTGAGATAATACTCGCATAATTATAAGTATTATTGGGACGAACTTTTTTTTCAATTTCATCTATTTGAGTGATAATCGTTTCGTTCCCAAACATTTCTATAAATATCATGCAAGTCAAAATTGCGCATTTTATAGAAATTAATTTTAAGTGGTTTCCGAAGGAGTGGTAACGAAAAGAACTTAAGTTGTTACACTAGTACACATATTACCCAATCTTGTAAGATTATTACAATGTGTACACAACCGACTGTAAAATCCCCTTCTTTTCTATCGTATACAATCTATAGCGTCTAGGAGTCGCCAATCGCATGAACTTTGGCACTTCTTACAGAACTGTGATACATTTCGCAACGCCGTATTAAGAGACCGATTGTTGTTTTCTTTATCGAACGCGTCCCAATTCCTCACGTTATTATATGGGCAGGTATATATTGACTTAATTTGTTTGTAAATAATATCGGCGTGAGTCAGTTTCTATTAATAGATGTACAAGATGGATTTCACTGCCTGTCCGACTAGCACCGTTTGTTGGTATACACACTCGTAAAATCGAACGAGGTACACCACCGGTTTCTTAGGTTTGGTCACTAAAAATGTCGCATTGATGCGAATGTTGTGAACCATATTCATATAATTTCGTTTGGACACTCACGTGAACGAACACATTCGCGCCCATGTACATGGGTTCCGCCGAACGCACAGACACATTTATTTGCCATCATTTGCGTATTCGAACTTTCGTTTGCACACATGTTCTTTCGTACCGATGCACACACAAACACCCCTTTCTTTAACATTTCATACACGCGGACATGCACACAATTTAATGTATTCGGTCTTGCACGCAAACAGTTTGCTCGCACTTTTTGAATAAATTTAAAAAAAACACATAAAAGCTGTTTTCACGTGTGTATATATTTTAACAATACTATTGTAATCAAACAAAAAAATTCCAACACGTACTTGCCGTCCTAGTCAGTACCCAGTTTGAGCGCAGTTTTCAGTCAGATTACAAATAACTACCGTTTATTGCAGTTCCCGGTAGCGTGCTTACGTTATGAAGTAATTTCACATAGGTTCTTAACGTTGTCGCCTATCCCTACAATCCATCCACATTTAAGTGCATTCCGCGCTTAATGCGGTGAATACACTTCCTGTGTTTCTTATGTGTCACAATAACTTGCAGATTTTACATCATTTGAAGTCATGCCTATACATAAGCGTATATAGATTGAAAATTACCGAAAACGGGGTCATATGGCTGATGACTGGGAACAACAGCTGAAATCAGGTCTATTTATGTAGTTGTTTGCATTTTGTTTATACAAAACAATTATTCGACCAAAAATGTCATTTTATACTTCGTTTTCATGTTAACTGACGTAAAGAAATCCGTTAATACAAGTAAAGCCTTGTTTGGATATGAACATATAACATACACACATCCAGTCAATCTAAATATTTATTACAGTGTCATAATTACAATAAAAGTCACAATACCATAATTAAAATTACAAGAAATAAGATGTAACACTAGATGACCTTCGTGTTGAGAGGAAGTTTTGAATCAAGGAACAATAGGCGACAGGTAAACTGCGTTCGTCTGATGAATTCATCTCACGCAAGTAAAATAGCGTGAGGAAATGTAATTAAAGTAAGAAAATGAGGTTACACACCATTTGTGCTGATATCACCAATTGTGTTAAACAAAAATAACACAAATACAGCGTTAAGCGTTCAAATGTGTCATCAACGAAAAGCTTTACAAAATGTATAAGATGACTAAGTTAATTCGTAACAATGGTTGCGTTATGAAGATGTAGACATAATACAAATTCCAAATTACATCACTAAATACTTATTAGCAATTCCTAGCGATGAATCACTTATAATAATTAAACTACGCTGGAAGGAGCTTAACTGTTATGATACTATTATGAACCTTGATTATTAATAAGTCGAAACGGTGGTATTGTTGCAGATGTATTTATCGCGTCCACATCTATTTTTATAAATATGAATATGTTAGTCTCCAGGCAACAATTTACAATAACGTGTTTTAACGCACGACGCTTATTACAATGTATTAAAATGTATACACATTATTATAAAGATAAATACAACTTTCGCGACAAAATCGGAAATCATTAATTACATTGTAAAAAAAAATATTTAAATGAAAACACATTTTCTTCAGATTTGTCTTATTGCCTAAGTGTAAGCACACAAGGCTCGCTCAACAACAGTATATATTGAGAATATTGTATCCACGGAAATGATTTGTCTATACGATAGATTTTTTTATTTAAATGCCCACCTTGTAGGGAAACTTTGAAGCAAACAAACACTGTAATTAGCGTTACTATCTACTGTACCTGAATGAATGACTGACGTCATTTCAGTATTGAACTATCTACTGTACCTGAATGAATGACTTACGTCATTTCAGTATTGAACTATCTACTGTACCTGAATGAATGACTTACGTCATTTCAGTATTGAAGGCATGAGTCAATATGAATGAAAGAAGGTTATTCGGTGTTGAAATTGTTCCTATGTATTATGTCCGCGATATTGTTCTTGAACAATCGTTTGCTCGTCAGTCATCGCTAATAAAAGCTAATTATCGAATATACATTCCCTTTAGTGTAGTTTACTGGTTACTATCTTAGCATAGATCTTAATTTATAAAGATTAATTTAAGACTGCGTTTCGAGATTGAAAAAAAAAAGACGTTCGTGATGAGAATATTACCGAATTAACGGCATGTGAAAAACAATATTGAACTCTGCAATGACGTCTATTAAATATCTTATCATAGACGAAAATGCTTAGCATTTGTGATTTGTTAAAAAATTGATTTGTTTTGTGAGTACAGTAATTTCTCCTAGTTTTCGGACACCCCTAATGTTCGAACACCATCGCTTATGTTGTGTGATCCTTATTTTTCGGACACCCAGGTTTACTTATATGATTTTTTTCAGACTGTTGCATTTTTATCAGATTTCATCTTATTTGCATTAGTCCCTTGACACATCACACGTTTTGTTTAATGAAAGCATTGATCCTTTTAGATGTTTATTGTGCACGACTGTGATCTGTGATACAACTTTTTCCATATAGTTCGTAGGTTGTAGTTTTCGACGATGGCCTTTATTTGCAAATAATCGATCTGTTTTATTAAGTTCAATAATTGTTTTCTATATAATGTTATGAATTCCCGTGATCAAGATATAAAGATTGAGTTACAGACAATAATTACACATTTCCACAATCACATTTCATAACTATTCATGCGAACATGAAATTGCAGGGGTGGAGTCCAAACGACATCTAAACAAACATTTAAACAAACATACAGACGACTGAAACGTAAATATCGCTTCACACTTCCGCAAATATTTGGGGCGTTGTATGTTAACATGCCCTACTCCGCGGTCTTCTTCTAAAAAGAATGCTCCCCCCCCCCCTATATCTGTCAATGGTTACTTCTGTCTATTTGTAGATTGTCCTTTAAAATAGCTCATAATTTCTTGTTATACCTCAGCTTTCGCCGCCCATCCGGTTTTTATAATATATCGCAAATATTATTATAGACCGTGATGATCATATTCAAGTTTCACACACCGTTTGTCACACACCTACGAACATATAAAAGATATTGTTGATTTCAGTCAAAGTATTATGATTAATTATAAGAGGTCATATCAAACCACGACTGAAGATATCTGCTTTACTTTGACCAAAAACGAAATTTTTATACGCTCTTACACTCAAATCAAACAATTGTCTCTTCAAAAGTTCTTCTTTTCTGACGATTAATTGAAAAATATGCGAGATTTGCTTGGTTTGGTTTAAACCTATTAATTTTAGCTCGATTGCATTGAAAGGCTAAGGCTTATTTGAAACGCTCTCGAGTCCGTTTCCTGGGACAAAAACCAGTACTTGGTGTCTTTGGAGGAGATTTAAAGAACGCTCCCACTGTGGGGATCGATCCCTTGACCTCATATAAACATGACGTCATATGATTAAAAAATGTCGCTAATTGCTGTTAAGGAAAAATATTTTTGGTAATTTCCCCATCGTTGTCACATAATTTAATTATTTATTGTATCTGAAATGATCGAGGTGTCATTCGCGGTTATTTTCCACTCATTAACACTTGAGTGGAGAATACACGTGTGGCATTAAATAAATGTCCTACTTGTCACCTTTGATTTACCTTATACCGGGTATGTGATAAACTGATGTACATTTGTAGTAAATCCTGTCAAACATTAAATAATGTAATAATGTTTTGTTTTATTTCATTACTCATTGTCTAGTGCAACCAACCTGTTCCTCCATCGATAATATGACATTTCGAAGAGGCAACCACGCGAATCATGTAAAACAAATACTTGAATTTATTGGTTTCACTTTTTTATTGTCCTTATCACATATACATACACACCGTATTTCACTCCTAACTGACTAATGCCTTTGGAATACTAATGTACCCATTACCCTTATACTATCCTCATTTTAATCGGTATGTACAACCAACAGTTCAGACAGACACAAAATGAGCATTAAGACTGGAGGATTATCCTAACTTAAAAGGACATCTGCTTTATACTTCAAAGGCGGCCGTCCACATGCGTCAACAGTATTACAGGAACACATGCGGTCAACAGCTTAAACTGTTCAACACAAGAAAAAATACTCTACCGGACCTAATTCGTTAATAAGGTTAAAAGAAAAGCAAGTCCATTTTCAAACATAATAGCGACACGCACACTCATTTAACCTCACTGATAAGGGATAAAATTCCTGGTTCCTTTCTGCATGTTTGTGTATTTCTAGAATCGCAAGATGTGTGACTCATATGTCACGTATGGTCGAAATATAACCCCACAATGAACCAGTATTATATGTATTCAATAAGAGTGGTCCACCAAAATCGGAATATCACAAATAATATGGGAAACGGTGAGGTCTGGGAAACGGGTAGGCCTATAACAGCAGGCATTGGATACTCTTACAACGCACATCTGTATATGGCTAACAATTGAAAGGGATGTGCGGCCGACAAAACATGCCGCATGAGCTCATTGTATCATCAAAGAAGTATCCATCTTAGTCCAGTTTAATTACTAATACATTCAAACGAAGAAAAGTTGGTTTAATCCGAAATTAAACGAGCAGATCAAACAATACAATTCACCGGTGGTCATCACGATTTAATGAAGACACTAGGGCATTGTCTAAGCTGGGTTATGTCCAGGTTTGACTTATTCTGGTCACACAGTCCGCAGCTGCGGTGTACTGGTCAGTGACTAAGCGCTGATACAACTACTTACTGGTATATCCAGTCGTCATGTACTGCCCAGTCGTCAGATATTACTTTCATTTTACTAAAGAAATATGTCGAGTTAAAATATACTTTTACATTCTCTTAAAATGTGATAGATCGTATTGTTTATTCTAAAACACATGAAAAAGGTTATAAGTTTTGTTATNAGTGCTCAACATTATATCAATGGAAGCTCATGCCTCCGAGACAGATATACTCCGCGTTCCTTAAAATGTTAGCATTATAAAAAAACATTATCTAACAATGCAAAAAAAAACTACTTACGGGTGGAAATTTAAGTATTCGGCATTGAAGGCAATAAATCAAAGCCGCAGTTAAGATTATCAATAATTAGATTTTTTAAAAAAAGGCCGCTTTTATCAATGGAGCAGTCATTCACACACATTCCGGTGTGCTGTTTATCATAGCATCCCAACATGAAAACAATTGCAGATATCAGCAGTGCATATGTGATACAAGTTCTTAGTTCTTAGTCTTAGTTCGATCAATACATGGTAGATTGAATATTAGTCATCAAATCGCCACCTCAGTATTGCCAGAGCCAATCTGGCCCCTTCCTTACAAATATCTTTCATATGTTGAAATTTTCTATAATAATCTTTGGGGATTTGACTTTTTCTAAGAATAGCTAAAGTCAATCCTATATATGTAACTACTGCGAGGGATTTTGTTCTATCCATGGACATTTACTCAGGCATACGTACGTAGACAAAACAGTGCTTTGAGCTTAATTGAGGTACGAAACATGTAATAACCCGATTGGAGCCTCCTCATATAATGAAAACAGTAAATTAATAGCAATATTGCACCTCAATACCTCGTAAAAGACTAAGCCAGTTCGTACAAAAAAAATCTAATTACCAATTCCAATCGGACTCAAGGACGTTCTCCTTACAACACATCATTTATATTCGTGTGATGCCTTACACAATTATCGTTCCGTTGTGTATTCAATAAGATCAAATGGTGAGCATGAAATACCATACATACAATATACGTTTTATAATCAACATTCTAGGATCCCAAAAATAAGATATGATGAACACTTCGGTATTCAAAAACTTGTTTATTGTCTTCAGAAGAGGTCATCGAGTTAGGAACAGGTTGTATCAATGAATCAATCAAGTAGAATTAGTGTTACAGTCTATACGCTATATAATGCCTTGATGGTGCTTCTTGTTTATTTTGTTTTGCGGTAATTGAAGGCTAGTTTGGTTGAAAGTATATGCTCTTCACTGATCAATTTTGGTGATGCGGTAGTGCAATAATCTGTAAATTTTACGACCGTTAAGGCATTATGCATTCTGAGAAAACTGGGTAAATGCATGTGCAATGCTGTCCCCACATGCTTATCTGGGCCGACACTTTCCCCTTGATGGTATTTTTCGTTAAAAGGCTGTCCCTTCTTAGCGAAATCCATTTAAGGCTAAAAGTGTTGTCCCTATTTAGCCGGCGCGGACTTAACAGGCTAATCTGGGACGAATCTTTACGCACATGATTAACAGGCTAATCTGGTACGAATCTTTACGCACGTGAATTACGCCCCGTTTTCCCAGAGCGAGGCGCATTTATTTCTGGTTTTCCTTTTTGTATTGAAAATTTAAATCGTTTTAGTATAAAAGCTATCACAAAAATCAGCGCTGCCTACTAAGTTTCTATTATAGTTGCGGGTTGGAGCCGAGGCAATTAAGCTCTTGATGATACTGATGCTGCTGTTGTTGATCTTATTGGTTTCTGTCGTAGTTTAGAGGTTGTATTCCTTAGGACCGTTTGTAATCAGAAACTGTTTTAGGTTTGATGTTAAATTGGCTGTTTAATGGTTATTATCCAATAATTACAAAACATATACTGTTCATTGTTAACGATTTGCTTACAAATAGCATGTGTATTAATGTTAATTATTACACTACATGACTTTTTGGGATTTTTTAATTAAATTTCAATTGTAACAAAAGATCTGCGTTGAATCAAAAATAAAATGTTCCATAGCAAATAAAAATCAACTCAACTTAAATCTTATGACACACCAGTCGAAAATTGCAGGAATTGTTCAACGCGCTTTAAAAAATATATAAACACAATTGTATATCAATACAGGTAGTAAGTATATGGTTTGACGTTAAACTCATCAAGATATAACCTTCAGATAAAACTAAGGTCGTTTGCTGTTATATCCTTCATCAAAGGTAATTCATTCGTGTCACAATAACATACGGATCTAACATCAGTTAAATTATTGCCTATACATAAACATTAATATAATAAATTGAAAATTACCATTACGGGGTCATGCATTTGAAAACGCGGAAGCTAAAGTCAGATCTATTTTATGTGGTTGCTTGTATTTATTTATTTTTACCAAATAATCATACGCCCAAACATGTCATTTTATAGTGCGTTTACATTTATCACGTTGCGCATTCTGACGTAAAGAAATCCGTTATAACAATAAAAGCCTTGTTTGGATAAAAAACATACAGCATACAAACATCCCGTCAATCAAAGTATATATTGCAGTGTCATAATAACAATAAAAGTCACAATGCCGGGATGAAAAAAAATAGTAATAAGATGTAATACTAGATGACCATCTTGCAAAGAGGAAGTTTTGAATCAATGTTCGGTAGGAGAGACAGGTAAACTGCACGAGGTTTCACACAACATTTTCGTTGATATCACCAATTGTTTTGAACAAAAAGAACACAGATACAGATTAAAGCGTTCAAATGTGTCATCAATGAAAAGGTGCAGACTTATGCTTTGCAGCATTTATAAGATGACTATGTCAATTCGTAACAATGGTTGCGTTATGAAAATGTCGACATAATACAAATTCCCAGTTACATCACTAAATACTTATTAGCAATTCCTAGCGCTGAGTCATATATCATAATTACAGTACGCAGTAAGGAGCTAAGGTGTAATGACAATGTTATGACACTTGATTATTAAGTCAAAACAGTGGACATCTTGCATGTGTAATCAGGTCCATATTTATTATTTTATAAATATGAATATGTTTGTACTCAAGCCATAATTTACGATACAATTTGAAACAGTTGGCTCTACAAAAATCGCAAGACGCATAGTACAATGTATTAAAATGTATACACATGATTAGTATACACATCATTATAAGGATATATAACTTCCGCGACAAATCGTCATTGTGAAAAGAAGGGCATTCCCGGTTGAAACTATTCCTATGTATTATGTCCGCGAAATTGTTCATTAACTATAGTTTTCACGTCGGTCATCGTTGATAAATTTTCGAATGTACATTTAAATGGTCTGCGTCCCTTTAGTGTGGATTATTGAGTTCAGTTCTATCTTATCGCAGATCTAAGGTCAATTTAAGATTGTGTTTCGAGATAATACAAAAAAAACGTTTGTGATCAGTATATTACCGAAATAAAAAGCACGTGAAAAACAACAACACATACGAACACTGCAATGATCTGTTGGCAGAAACCAAAATGATTACCATTTAGGATTTTTTTTAATTGATTTGTTATGTAAATACCGTAATTACTCTTAGTTTTTGGATACATTTAGTTTTCGGAGACCCTCTTTTTAGCCAAAATAATTATTCTTGTGATTTTTTTTTCGGAAATACATATTTTACGCTATTATTAAGGAATTTTCGGACTTTTGCATTTTTATCAAATTTCATCTTTATTTTCATAAGTCCCGTGACACATCACACATGGGTTTGTATAACCGAATGGAGGTTATAACCGGGCAGATTAATACAATAGGTCAGTAGACCGTTTCAGTTGCTTTATTTAGGTCGAAAGGCATGTGTACTAAATATCGTAATGGTTTCACCTCGATAGCTTTATGTAGTTACGCAGTTGGATGATCTTTGTAAGAAACCCACTGAGTTCTTCTGAATGTATTCGCAGTTCCTGTTTAGTATCATTTGAAGACCAATTGTTTGCTGTCATTTTGTGTCAATTTTGATCATCTCAATGATTTTAAAAATGAGTGTTTTTATGACTGGAATTCGTTCAAATGAGTTGATATTGATGTTGCATATAATAACGTCATACTTACGTAAGCTTTTATATAAAAAAAAAAAAACTATATTTCATATTATATAAAATGCAAATTGGAATTAAAGTGACCTTACTTGATACTATCGAAAGATTTTGCCTTAAATTGCCATTGTTGAAATTAGTACTATCGTAATATGCACTTTGAAACGAAGCAGTTTTATCTCTCAAATATTCAGATATCATGTAAAAATGTGTTCCCTTAATGTAAACTCGTACATTACAATTATTTGAGATTCAACACATTGTTCCGAGGCGATTTATATTAACATCAAATGATTATCGAGCGAACTCTGACATGTAATTCTGATATATGAATTTTCCTGACAATCCACGTTTTATAAAGAACATAGTTTACTATGTACACTTTATATAAGGTATTTTAATAAGGTGTGTTCGTGTGTTTTGTGTAGTTCTTTGTTGATTGATCTTTTCGTTTAGTTTTGTTTTCCATTTACTTTAATGATATGACTTTTATATCACAATTACATATAATAAGAATGTTCATGGAGCTCTTTAAAAGAACATCAAAGAACTACAAAATTGGCGACAAATATTTATCGATAAAATAAATGTACTTAACAATGTCTAAGGTTATAATCTAGAACGCACGACTACCAAAATTCATTGACGGCTTTCTCGCATGATAAGTAACTGTAGTTTTCGAACCTAACTTAATCCATTTTTGCCTAGTGGACTCTCCCATCCTTCTAAATTGGATCAATTTATTTCTAAAGCTAGGGATGTCTAGTATATTTATTGCTATATTTAGAATATTTCTTACAGAAATTCCTTTAAGCGGCGTCTCATCTGTGTCTACGCTGTTTGCCAAGGCATTTTTTCTAGACGCTACGCATAAATGGGTTAACCTAAATAATTAACATTTCGAACCTTAATAAAAATTATTCATTACGATAATACACACTATTTTGCTATAATTTATGATTTCGAAAACGAAAAAAACAATTATAAACATGTATGACTATTGTATTTTATGATCAGTGCTCCACATTATATGAATGGAAGCTCATACTTCCGAAACAGATGTACTCCGCGTTCCTTACAATGTTAACATTATAAAAAACATTTTATAACAATTCAGAAATAAAAGACCTTTCGAGTGGAATTTTAAGTACTAGACATTGAAGTCCGTAAATCGCAGCCGCCGTTAAGATTGTCCAATAATTAGACAAGAAAGGCCGCTTTTATCAATGAAGCAGTCATTCACACGAATTCCTTTGTGCTGTTGATCATAGCATTCCAACATACAAATATTGGTAGACATCAGCAGTGCATAATGAAATTAACATAAAACATGATTATATGATACAAAGGGTTTTTGTTGGGGGAGGGGTTACGCATGCATTCTTGATATGAAAAGACCCTTAGTTCTATCAAGACATGGCATCAAATCGCCACCTCAGTATTGGCGATCCAATCTGGGCCCCTTGTTATCAAATATCTGACGGCACGTTTAAGTTAAGATCTAATGTGTATTTTAAAACACATGGACAATTATCATCAATAAGTTCCTAAAAAAATGGTAAGTGAAAGATTGAACTGAACTAAAAAGTAAAAAGATTTACTTAATTAACGTATCATCACGTTTATTGGTTAGTATAAAAACTTGTGAAAAAAATTGCATCTTAACTTTATTTTTTACCTGACAAAAATCATGTTTATCTATCATAATATTTGGATACTTAATTGTTTTTCTAAGCATAAATCAAGTTAATCCTATAAATGTAACTGCGGTGAGTGGTTTGGTTATACCCATGGACATTGACGCAACATACTTACGGAAACAATACAAAGCTGTGAGCTAAATTGAGATACGAACCATTTGTTAAACCGGTTGGAGCCTTCTAACATAATGAAACAAAGTTAAAAGACATCATTATTGCACCTAAATACCTGGTAATAACGACTAAGCCAGTTCGTACTCATTACTTATAAACACATAATTACAAATTAATACAAAATAAATTCCAATCATACTCAAGGACGTTCGTTTTACAGTAATCTTGTTTTAGGGGATTTCTTTTCGTCAGATGCTGCCTTACAAGTTAGCGTCCTGCTTTTATTCGTTAAGTTCAAGCAGTGAACAGGAAATACCATACATACAATATACGTTTTACAATTAACATGCTGGAATCCAAAAAAAAATAGAGATGATGAAAACTTCGGTATAGACGTGATTATTGTCATCTTCAGA
>VMBQ01008143.1:0-27412 GCA_007657795.1 Dreissena rostriformis
TATATGGTCAAAACTTATATACATCTGATCTAGCACCGTGGATATTTCGTTTTCAAATAGACTGTCCGGTGTAGCTGGAGGTCTGTAGGAGCAGAGTATACCCCACCTCCGTTTGTATAGTTCAAGGCGGTAAGACTCAGCGACGACCTGTAAAAAAACTCTGAATTACACACACTTAATCTACAAGATAAGTTACAGGATGAGTGATACCATGTCCGTAACCATTGGTGACATCTCGACTTAAGATTGATTGGAAATTTGCATTTAAATACGATTCTTAACCGGGTAAAACTTGTTCTCATGTTCACGTCTTCCTTATTTGAATAATATATACCTGTATTTACGTTCGAGATGAAACTTTGCACAGCATGCAGATTGTTCGCTCGTTTGTTAGTCACCATGTTTGACATTTCTGTATATGTGCCTCGCTCGGTGAAAAGGGGGTTTAATGCATGTCCGTAATATGTCCGCACAGGCTAATCAGGGACGACACTTTCCGCTTTTATTGTTTTTCCGTTTAGAGGAAGACTGATAAAATCCAGTTTAGGCGGAAAGTGTCCCTGATTAGCCCACTGCGGACTACACAGCCTAATATGGAACGACACTTGACGCACATGCATTTAACCCCGTTTTCTCAGAGCGCGACTCACATATATATGTACACCGTTCATGTTGGCCAGTTTACACACATGTGTGTGGGCACAAGTATTTCTAAGTTTTTGAAGCCTTTCTGTGCATGATGCTTCATTATGTGAGGACCCGGAGTGTCACCCAGCACACCTACATGTACCTAGTGAAATACATTAAATTTTGGTGAACTCCAAAAGAATTTCTAAAATACACACATTCCCACATAATGTCGCTTGACATCGGTCAAACACTGCAGGTAGCTCAATTTGTACAGCGCTGAACTGCAGATCCGAGGTTCGATCCCAGGCCGGCCAAATATCTTGTGTGATGATTGGTAATAATAAAAATAATATTTTTCAGTTCTTGTCATAAGTGTGTGCAATTAGTACTGTTAAACCAGATGACCCAGGCAGTGAGTTAATTAACTGACCGACGTGATAATGTTGGAAACGCAAAAACCCAAACTGAACAAACATAACACGTGCCTACGTAGCATTCGTGTCAAACTTACATAAAACATATGTAATACGGTGTATTGTGACCCGCCCCGGTTAAATCATTTGACGCGCTAGGTTTATCTACCGTCACACTATCAAACAAATCACTGATAGAAATCGTAAGATAGACATTGCCAAGTAATTAATCACTGAAATTGTAGAACCTGTCTGTTATAATTTGTCAAGTAACAAAATACTGACGTGGTAGAAACCGTCAGTTATACATTGTCAAGTAACACATCACTGAAATGGTAGAAACCGACAGTTATACATTGTCAAGTAACAAGCCACTAAAATGGTAGAAACCGACAGTTATACAGTGCCAAGTAACACATCACTGAAATGGTAGAAACCGACAGTTATACATTGTCAAGTGACAAATCACTGAAATGGTAGAAACCGACAGTTATACATTGTCAAGTGACAAATCACTGAAAAGGTAAAAACCGTCAGTTATAAATTGGCAAGTGACAAATCACTGAAATAGAAGAAACCATCAGTTATAAATTGTCAAGTAACAAATTACTAAAGTGGTAGAAACCGTCAGTTATACATTGTCAAGTAACAAATCACTGAAGAGGTAGAAACCGTCAGTTATAAATTGGCAAGTGACAAATCACTGAAATAGAAGAAACCATCAGNTTATACAGTGTCAAGTAACAAACCACTGAAATGGTAGAAACCGACAGTTATACAGTGTCAAGTAACAAACCACTGAAATGGTAGAAACCGACAGTTATACATTGTCAAGTAACAAACCACTGAAATGGTAGAAACCGTCAGTTTTACATTGTAAAGAACAAATCACTGAAATGGTAAAAATCGACAGTTATACACTATCAAGTAACAAACCACTGAAATGGTAGAAATCGTCAGTTTTACAGTGTCAAGTAACAAACCACTGAAATGGTAGAAACCGACAGTTTTACAGTGTCAAGTAACAAACCACTGAAATGGTAAAACCCGTCAATTATATATTGTCAATCATCAAATCACTGAAATGGTAGAAACTGTCAATTATACATTGTCAAGTAACAAACCACTGAAATGGTAGAACCCCTCATTTAAACATTGTCTAGTAACACATCACTTAAGTGTTGGAAACTGTCAGTTTTATATTGTCAAGTAAAAAATCACTGAATAGGTAGAAACCGTAAGTTATACATTGTCAAGTAACAAATCTCTGAAATGGAAGAAACCGTCAGGTATACATTGTCAAGTAACTAATCACTGAAATGCTAGAAACCGTCAGTTATACATTGTCAAGTAACTAATCACTGAAATGGTAGAAACCGTCAGTTATACATTGTCAAGTAACAAATCACTGAACTGGTAGAAACCTTCAGGTATACATTGTCAAGTAACAAATCACTGAAATGGTAGAAACCGACAGTTATACAGTGTCAAGTAACAAACCACTGAAATGGTAGAAACCGACAGTTATACATTGTCAAGTAACAAACCACTGAAATGGTAGAAACCGTCAGTTTTACATTGTAAAGAAAAAATCACTGAAATGGTAGAAACCGACAGTTTTACAGTGTCAAGTAACAAACCACTAAAATGGTAGAAACCGATAGTTATACAGTGTCAAGTAACAAACCACTGAAATGGTAGAAACCGTCAGTTATACAGTGTCAAGTAACAAACCACTGAAATGGTAGAAACCATCAGTTATACATTGTCAAGTAACAAACCAATGAATTGGTAGAAACCATCAGTTATACATTGTCAAGTAACAAACCACTGAAATGGTAGAAACCGTCAGTTATACACTGTCAAGTAACAAACCACTGAAATGGTAGAAACCGTCAGTTTTACAGTGTCAAGTAACAAACCACTGAAATGGTAGAAATCGTCAGTTATACAGTGTCAAGTAACAAACCACTGAAATGGTAGAAACCGTCAGTTATACAGTGTCAGGTAACAAACCACTGAAATGGTAGAACCCGTCAATTATATATTGTCAATCATCAAATCACTGAAATGGTAGAAACCGTCAATAATACATTGTCAAGTAACAAACCACTGAAATGGTAGAACCCGTCAGTTAAACATTGTCTAGTAACACATCACTTAAGTGTTGGAAACTGTCAGTTTTATATTGTCAAGTAAAAAATCACTGAATAGGTAGAAACCGTAAGTTAAACATTGTCAATAACAAATCACTGAAGTGGTAAAAACTGTCAGTTATACATTGTCAAGTAACAAATTACTGAAATGGTAGAAACCGACAGTTATACATTGTCAAGTAACAAATCACTGAAATGGTAGAAACCGTCAGTTATACATTGTCAAGTAACAAATCACTGAAATGGTAGAAACCGTCAGTTATACATTGTCAAGTAACAAATTACTGAAATCATAGAAACCGACAGTTATACATTGTCAAGTAACAAATTACTGTAATCGTAGAAACCGACAGTTATAAATTGTCCAGTAACACATCACCTAACTCATAGAAACCATCAGTTATACTCTGTCAAGTAACAAATCACTGAAGGGGTATAATCTGTAAGTTATACAATGGCAATTAACAAATCACTGAAGTGGTTCAAACGTCAGTTAAACATTGTCAAGTAACAAAAAAATGTAGTGGTTTAAACCGTCAGTAATACATTGTCAAGTAACAAAAAAAATGTAGTGGTTTAAACCGTCAGTTATACATTGTCAAGTAACAAAAAAAAATGAAGTGGTTTAAACCATCAGTTATACATTGTCAAGTAACAAATCACTGAATAGGTAGAAACCGTCAGTTATACATTGTCAAGTACCAAATCACTGAAATGGAGGAAACCGTCAGTTATATATTGTCAAGTAACACATCACTGAAGGGGTAGAAACTGAAAGTTATATATTGTCAAGTAACAAATCACTGAAGGGGTAGAAACTGTAAGTTATATATTGTCAAGTAACACATCACTGAAGGGGTAGAATCTGTAAGTTATATATTGTCAAGTAACAAATCACTGAAGGGGTAGAAACTGTAAGTTATATATTGTCAAGTTACAAATCACTGAAGGGGTAGAATCTGTAAGTTATATATTGTCAAGTAACAAAGAACTGAAGGGGTAGAAACTGTAAGTTATACATTGTCAAGTAACACATCACTGACGGTATAGCGTGTGAAAATTACCAAATGTAATCAATTTGTCAGGGTCCGCGGTTTATTCAATTACTGAAATTTATACATTTTGCTACACATCGTTACACTCTGGATCAGCAGACCATTTATTTCATAAATTGCTGAGGATTCCGGAGATACCGGTAGTTGATGTATCACGATTGCACATATTAAGTTAGATCTAGCTTTTCAACTCATTCGGTGATATTTTTTGAAAATATTGATATACTGCTGTAACGTTACATTTTTCATTACTGTTGTATTTGCATAATAATATAAAATATATATGTTGAAATGTTAAGACTACAGAGAATATGTCTGAAGAACTAAAAAATACATATTCATAGATCTAAATTCCAGAAAATATTGCGAGTCCTGGCTGGAAACGTGTAGAAACAGAAAATGTTTGTACAGTTTATTTCATATAATTTCTATCGCCATCTGACATCAATAAAACTAGTTTAATACGTTTAACAATAAAAAGGCACAACAATGATAATATTGACAACATTCCACATACACGAAATACGTAGTAAATTATTCTACTTATTGCATAACATCGACACGTATATAATATACTAGTGGAGACTAAGATCTATCAATGTTTATTGATAGATCTTTGATGGAGACAAAACCAAACACTTGCAAATGTACTGTTGATGTCGCCGTGGCGTAGTGGATATAGTGTTCGCCTAGTGATCGGGGGGTCACGGGTTCGATCCCCACAGTTGGAGCATTCTTTAGATCTCCCCCAAAGACACCAAGTACTGTTTCTTGTCCCATGAAACGGACTCGATGGCGTTTAAAACAAGAGCACCGCATAGCGGGTGCCAACGCTTGGCTGTGGGTGCTTGGATTTTGTTTTTTTTTACCTTTGACCTTGGGGGTCATCATTGACCTTGACCTTTTTATCACTCAAAATGTGCAGGTCGATGAGATACACATGAAAAACCAAAAAAACAAACCAAAAAAAAAAAAGTTTTTTTTTACCTTTGACCTTGAAGGATACCTTGACCTCTCAACACTCGAAATGTGCAGCTCCATGAGATACACATGCATGCCAAATATCAAGTTGCTATCTTCAATATTGCAAAAGTTAAGGCCTATGTTAAAGTTTTGGCATGCCGCGGACGGCGGACAAGAGGGCTATGACAATACCTTGGGTTTTCTTCGAAAACAGCCAAGCTAATAAGCCTTAGGCTTTCGACGCAATCAAGCTAAAAAATAGGTTAAAACTAAACGTTCTGTTCATGGAGTGACTGCTCCTAAATAAAAATAACCCTTGCGATTGCATAGAAGCAGAGTTTTTAGAGATATTTTCTTCACGTCTATATAATTCATGTTACCATGTAGCACAATACAACTATACCATGTTACATACCAAATATTAAACTTCTAACCTTTGCAGTTTCAGAGAAGAGGATTTTTAAAGTTGTTTACTACAATAGTCAAAATTAATTAAATGATTCCTTGGGTGTGGCAAATTTTGTAAAAATACACTATATGATATGACGCACCAGATATATAACTCCTGAACCTTGCGGTTCAGGTGAGAAGATTTATTAAGTTGATTTTCTTTTACATCTATTTTAAGCTATGGTGACCTGTACAGCACTGCATAGGTAAGCTTAAAACAGTTGAATGGCACTGTATGAGAACACATGATTTATTCATGGAAAAAAAAAATCTTTCAAATAAATACACTTATTGTCATATTATTATTGGAAAAATTAATGTAATATTTTAAAACTCATTCCATGCATAATTACATATTAATGTGAACAATGTATATTGAACATATTATTATTATTGTATATCAACAATACATGTACAATAATGTTATAGCTTTCAAACATAAACTTGAAAATCTGTTTGCATAAATTAACTGTTGAAATTCTTCCCATTTTTTACATTTGAATTATGAGCACTGTTTCCCATTTTACAAAAATACTTCAATTTTCAGCAGAGAAAATCTTTGGAAGTTTTTTTAGCTTGAGTCCTGTACAGAAAATACGATAATATACACACTGTAATGCTGTTGTTTTTTAACTTCTCATGCACAAACGAAAATACCCTATTGCCAATACTGCTTTAAACAAAGCTGTTGACTTAAAAAAATATCCTGTATAGTAATGAACTTTTTAGGAGGAAACAAGATGCTGCGTCAAGAAACCCTTATGGTCCCAGATGGAAGCCTTTTTTGTATTGATTCATTGGCCCATTTAAATATGTCTTGGTCCAAAATTATGTAAATGTCAGGTCACGATGAGGTCAGGCGATGTGAGTGTTCAGAGTTTTGAATGAACTATCAAAGCCTTTTAGTAGGTATAATTGATGTTATATAAACGGTCAGTATGTGCTAAGAAATTTGCCCTTCTGAAAAAGTCCCAAAGAAGGTCAGTGTCAAGGTCAAAATGATGTCAGGTCAAGTGTCTTTGTTAAGAGTGTTCATAGATACATTTAACATCTATGTTATCTAACATTGTATCCAAGATTTGTAGTAAGCAGTATTGATGTTAGTCTAAAAATGTTCTTTTTGTTAATGCAGAATTTTGACCTTTTTGAATTATTCTTAGTCCAAAAGTAAGTGAATGTCAAGGTCAAAATGAAGAAAGGGTACTGTGGGTATTTTGATAGTATGCATAGATATCATGCAAGTATCAAAGCTTTGTAGCAAACATTATTGGTGTTATTTAGGATTAACCCTTTGCATGCTGGGAAATTTGTCATCTGCTAAAATGTCGTCTGCTAAATTTCTAAAATTAGCATTTTCTTCGATTTTTTTTAAAGAATACTATCAGAATAGCAAACAGTTAGGATCCTGATGAGCACCACGTTCTGTGGCGTCTCATCTGGATCCAAACTGTTTGCAAAGGCCTTCAAAATCCGGTTCCAGCGCTCAAAGGGTTAATCTCGGACATACAGACAGAAGAACGCACAGCTCAATCATCATATGCTTCTTGGCATCAGTACATAACAGGGGGACATACAAATTACATCCCTGTGCAAAAAGGTCAGTTTTAGGATGATTCTTGAGAGTTATATGCATAAAATTCTTGACAAAAACAAAATGGATATATCTGACTAAGACAGTTACAATAATAAGGCTTGCATATGAACAACTAGATGGTTTGCTGATGTTAGTTGTTGGTCCGCTGCTTGCCTGGCTGCTGATGTTATCTATTTGTCCGCTGCTTGCCTGGCTATGGGTTGCTGATGTTATCTGTTGGTCCGCTGCTTGCCTGGCTTCTTTGTTCGCTTGGTCTTCAGGAGATTGTAATTTTCGTATACGCAATACTGACTAGATACAAATGGAATGTAGAATGCACGAAACACCCGATGTGACCTGAAATAACACAATGTTGGCTATAGACGGGGCATGATATGCTATTTATGAACAGTTTATTCCTATTATCCAAAAGGTTTTATGCAAACAGCAATGAAAATTGATCAAATAATAGTTCAACAATTTTAGTACAACTGATTTATGTAATAAGCAAAGAAGGAATTGAACATAAATTGTACTAATTACACTGGTATCAAGACATAATCTCTCCAGACTTTGATCCTCCTCTTTTTAAAGAACCCAGAAATAATCCATCCCCAAATTACATATTTAAGATAATCAAACTGAATGCAAAATAAAGTGTTAAACAGAAATATTGTATTCATTATTGGCATTACGCTTCCCAGAATTTTAGCCTGATTGTGCTGACGGAACCATGTAAATGTATTTGGAATATGGTGCTACGCTTTTATTGCCTTATTAACCCTTTGAGCGCTGGAACCGGATCTTGAAGGCCTTTGCAAACAGTTTGGATCCAGATGAGACGCCACAGAACGTGGCGTCTCATCAGGATCCAAACTGTTTGCTATTCTGATAGTATTCTTTGAAAAAAAAATCAAAGAAAATGCTAATTAACACTGTATTATGTGATTTGGGAATAAGACATCAAACTGGGAATGGACATCATTTTGGTGTTTTTCTCAAACAAAACTATTCATTACATGATCTTCATTTATTTTTGTAATATATTATCTATAATTCAAGCTTAATAAGCAATTTTCCGTGACTTTTTCATCAACAGTGATTGTATTTTTTTCATTTTAAATGTATTTTAAAACTGTGTCCATGCACGGCATGGACACAGTTTCATATTATGAGGATTTTTATTTTAAATTAATAAAAAATCCAGTTTTGAAGTAAGATCAATTTAAATGATGCTATTATATTGGCAAGAATATGTTTTAATGATAATTTGTCAAACTAAATAAATACAACATATAAAACAGCATATTATGCACTTTTGATAAAACACAATTTATTCCCAAATTGATGTCTTATTCCCAATTCACATAATACAGTGTTTAATTTTAGAAATTTAGCAGACAACATTTTAGCAGACGACAAATTTCCCAGCATGCAAAGGGTTAATCATATTTAAATAATAATGGTAAGGATTATCACAATTTTAATTGATTTATTCTTCAACTCAGTATGGGTATCAATAACAAATAAAGAGTTTCGGCCTGTCATTGAAAGTGTAAAGAATGATACGGATCTTGAAACATTTCTTGGCTAAGGTCTAGGCAACTGTCTGAGTGTTCAAATTAGAAGTGGGCTAATGTTCGGGCAACTGTATGGGTTTTTCAAAATAAGGAGCCAGCAAACCTCACAGGTGCAAAAAAAAACAATAAATCAGCTGTTGGCTGGGAAGTCTTTAAACTGTACAGAGGATCAAACACCGCTAATAAAGACTGACCTTGCTGCGTTGAGGAATGGAATGGAGACCACTACAGACCAGTCCTCAGTGTCCTGTGAGTACCGAGGCTCGTGTTGTGACTCTGTAGGCAGGTCCAGGTCCACCAGGTAGTGACAGCGAGACACATTCACCTTCAATAGCAATCAAACATTGCCTTAATCCTTTACAACTCAGATGCGCACTTTGACGCCTTTTGTAGTCCCTTAGAAAATCAATTAACTTTATTTAAAGTCTTTTCTTACTAGATTCAAGATTTAAAGGCTTCATTTCCTACCCTAAGATACTGATGAGCAGCAAACAGCAAAAAAACTTGAACAGACTGTGAGTTACTAGCAAGCTGTTCTGGTTTTATGCTGGTTGCATATATCCATTTATAATTTGCTTCTGAATGAAAAAGGGATAAGACTACCCTTCTCGAAATAAAATGCACTTTTTAACAAAATACGCTTTAAAAAGTGTATTTTTCCTGCATTTTTTACAAAAAGTGTATTTATTCTGCACTTTTTTCATAAGAAAGTGCGCTTAAGTGCGTTTTTTCTGCATTTTCATTTTCTTTAAGCGTATTTTTCTGTACTTTTTCATGTAAGAAGTGCATTTTTTTCAAACAAAGTGTATCTTCTGTAGACAAAGTGTATCTTTTTATGCAAGCAGCATTTTTTTTTTGGTGAAGTGCATTTTTTGTGAAAATAAGTGTATCTTCTGATTTTCAAAAAATATGCTTTCTTTTCAAGTCTATTTTAAAGTGCATCTTCATAAAAATAAGTGCAACTCTAATATTCAGTATGTTTTAATCATTTGATTAAAAAAGGACACTTAAGCAAATAACTGCAGTTTAAGGACAGAGATATAGTGTTTTATAGGAGGATTGTACTGGATCCTTTTTTATCTTCACATACTGTGAATGGTCTTATTGTTGCAATTTGTCTCCTCATAAAATATGTGAATCAGTTTAACAGCTTTAAAAAGCACAAGTTCAACTTAATCAGGCTGTGGGTCACTAATTAAAAATATTGAAAGTGTTAAAATTATTATGTGTGACAAGCCCACATAATATTTTTGACACTTTCAATATTTTGAATATTTAAATTATATTTTCTCAACTTTCTTATACTGATATTTAACCCAAATAAAATTAATGTCTACCACATTGACTACTAAACAAATTTTTTAAAAGGCAATTAAAATAATATTTATAATAGAATTATAATTTTCTAACACCATTCAGTATGTTAAATTGAAATATTCACAATTAAATATAATATGCTGAGGGTTTTGTGCATGTATTGTTATTTGTGATTTCATAAACAATGAACAGATTGTCATTTCTCAGTAATGATATTCAATTTAAGGTCAAAAAGAGTAGAATTGTAATCAGTGATGTGTATTATTCCATAAATATTTTGGTGTTGAAATTTGCCTTATCAGTAGATATATCTCAAGCTGACACAGCAGATAAGAGATCAGCTCTCCCCCAATTAAATCAAATATGCATGATAAACATTAATCTCTTATCAGTGATGCAGCAATGCCTAACAGAGGGGTGTATATCATCTGCATACTTTTGATTGGTTAATAGTTTTTGTTTTGAAAACAAGCCACTTTTGATTGGTTAAGGGCACAGGAAGTAAATTTGTTTAAACAAGCAGGTGTCAGCAATTGATAATGAGCTACATTTTAGGCATAATTGAGCAAATTAAGATTTTAAATTGTACTTGTAGTGTCAAATGTCTTGAAATACTGTCAGCATGAAGTATTGTGTGATGAAAACAATGTGTATTTACTACAATGTAGTAAATCAAAGGAGGTTCAAAGTGGCTGGATACTGAAGAACAGTTGTAACAGGTTTGTATTTTCATTTCTGCATCCCTTTTTTAATTAAGTTTATTGAATTAATTATGATCATTATCATATTTATGTTTTGTCTCTGGTATATGGATAAGTAAATGCATTGTAATTTTAAGGAAAAATAACACCAATTGAAACAAAAATAGATAAATATACAAAGTAAAATGTGTAAATGTTGTGTACAGTGAATTACTATGGCTGTGTTTTATGGTTATTGTCACTTAAATTTTATTTATAGCTAAGTCTGGTCATTACTGAATGGATTTCTTTCCCTCATATTTAATGAGAACTTTTATATTTTGATTTTGAAGGTAAAACTCTTGCCCCAAGGAAAGAATGTGCATTATCACCTGCCAAAAAAGGAAGAAACAGGGGGATACTGACTGATGTATGGACTTTAACACCAGGTTTTTACCCTTCAAGAGTTGGCCAACTAGAGTGTAGCAGGAGAGTGGGCTGTGCTTGACCAAGAAAAGCTGGATTTGTTGAGAGGTAAAACTAAACAGGTTTTTGCATTTAAAAGGCATCACACTTCCAGCCAGTCCAGACAGCCAAATGAGACCACGCATCTTGGTACATTTTCAAACTGTATTTTCTACAAAACACTATTTCTTTGATGAAAAGAGTTTAGTCACATGTGATCACAGGATTAAAATTGCAAAAATAAACAAACAAAAACAACAAGCAAACAAACTTGCATTGATTTAAATTTCTAATTATTATCCCAACAAGATTACCATTACAGCAATATTTCACAGTTAAGTGAAACAAAAACCTTACAAATTAACAAGTTTGAAGAATGCCTCACCCTTTTGATAGTGTGTGATATCATGTTTATCTTTTGCAGATCAAAACTCATTCAAGATCCTCAAGAAGAGAAGGACACAAGCAACATCAGTGGTAGATGTCACTCCAGCCCCTGCTTTCCCGGTCTCTCCTGCTGCTTTCCAGGTCCCTCCACCCGCCAAGATCAGGTCTAGGCACTGGCTGCCATCCAGGTCCCCCTAGCGGTTGCGGTTGTGTTCCCTAATGGCTGCTCTACTGGACTACTGGTCCCACCACCATATGCGGTCAAGGTCTCTCCAACTGCTGAAGTCCAGGTTCCCCCGGCCACTGCGGTTCAGGTACCTCCAACAGCTGTGATCGAGTTCTCTGCAGCAGCTGCGATCTAAATATATTGACCCACTGCGGAACACTGCGGTTAATCGTTTTTTCCATACAATCTTCCACAAATGTCTCATTTTATAATGAAGTGTACAATTCTTATGTTCATATTTTTTTGTGTTGTACTTTTTTTGACTTATAAAGATGATTTTCCTGCACATTGTGTTTTTTTTCCTTTTAAACTGCATGGGGCTATTACTTTTTTTACTGAAACATATCAGCACAAAATCGTAAAAGACTTTAACATACTTTGGTACAAAAAAAGGGTTTAAACCCACAGAAAACCACCTTGCAAACAACCCACAAAAACTTACAGAGCAGGTTATTGTTTGCGAAAACCTAGCGAGTGTGTGTTTCATTGTCCATAGTGCTTATAAATTTAATAATTAGAATGAATTATCTTTAATGTAATTTTTTGTATATATAAACTCGAGAAACTTACATTATTTTTGCGCCACATTACAAGTTTATTTAAATTTGTGTCACTCCTAAGATTTTCCCACGGCCTCCAAATGTCTCTCGTACCCTCTGAAAGTGTTTGTTTTAAGAAATTATTTATTACGTTATTTTTAATAAATATATCTATTTCAGACTATAAAATACTGTTCTAGCTGATGATATGTCCCCTTTATAGTTAAAACTGAGATAACTTGTGAGTAAATAGTTGTAAATGGTTGTATATATTTCCAAGTTTGGAAAGTTATGTAGATCTCAAATGTGCTTCCATGTCCATAGTGCTTATATATTTAATAATAAGAACGAATTATCTTTGATGTAATTTTAGTTATTTTTTTTATATTAACTCGAGAAACTTACATAATTTGTGCGCCACATTACAAGTTTTGCAAGAAAAAATCTTTAACAATATTAAAAACCATGTGAGGATTGAGAAAGATTTTTTTTTAACTTTTTTGCTATTTGACAATTTGGTAAGCCTATGTCTTTGTCTTTCAACATATTTTATTTGCAATTGTTATTTATTGTGATATTGTTTGAAAAAAATGTATATTGACATGTTATTTTTCAATGCATTCTTTGTATGGAACCATGTAAACCAAAAAGTATAGGGACAGGGGGAAGCAGTTGCAGAGGAAAGTGGAAAAGCTTTTAAGCACCCATAGCTAGAATGGTCTTAACTACTTGTTTATTTTAAAATGATTTATGTTAATAAATGTGTTTATTTCAAAGTTTATTTGCTGTTGTTCTTTCGGATCATATTTAAACTGGCCACTTTTCATATCCAAATGAATGTTTTTTTTTTAAAAGACATTTTCAAAGATACACTTAAGTGCGCTTATACACTGAAAAATACACTTGAGCATTTTTTTTCTTCAAAAAATACACTAGAGCGTATTTTTTTTCCAAAAATACACTTGAGCGTATTTTTTTCCCCCAAAAATACGCTAGAGCGTATTTTTTCTTCAGAAAATACACTAGAGCGTATTTTTTTTTCAAAAAATACACTTGAGCGTATTTTTTTCACAAAAATACGCTAGAGCGTATTAAAGTGTATTTTTTCATGTTTTCCTAAGTAAATTAAAACGCTTAAAATACGCTTAAAGTGTACTTTTTGGGGAACAAAAAAAACGGTAAGCGAATTAATACACTTAAATGTACTTAAGCGTATTAATTCACTTAAAAACACTTAAATACACTTTAAAATACACACAAAAGTGCATTTATACACTCAAAAAGTGTATTATTTGAACAGAAAAAACAGTTAAATGCGCTTTAATGCGCTTTAAAGCGCATGTTATTGGCACCGTATTTTTTTTTAGCAAAAAATACGGTGCCAATAACATGCGCTTTAATGCGCATTAAAAGCGCATTTAATGCGCATTAAATGCGCATTTAGTGCACTTTTTCGAGAAGGGATATGTACCCTCTTAGTCCCAAACTCAGTCTGAGCCCAAAATACTAGCCAGTGAACATGCTTGTAACTTTTTAGGCTTTATTTCCATTGGCTTAATATATGTAATTAAGTCTTTTGAGCATTTATGTCCATTCTTTTATATATGTGATTTAGTCTAAGACTGAATTTATGATTACCATAGAAATGGGGCCTGACAAATCTCCTTCCCTGACAATAGCTACATGTATAACACATATGTAAAGCCGCAACAAGCGCATACCTATGACATGCAATCAGCGCTCAGTGCTATGACATACTCATAGTTATAATATCCATTTAAAGCCATGAAATAGGTATAGCTATGACATATGATATGCATAGCTATAACATGCATTCAGGTATATTGCATATGCAAAGCTATAACATTCATTCACGTCTTTTGAACATGCAAAGCTAAAACATGCATTCCGCACTATTATTAATTAAAAGCTACAACATGCATTCCACACTATAATTTGTTAAAAGCTATAACATGCATTCTGCACTATTACTTATTAAAAGCTATAACATGCATTCATCACTATTACTTATTAAAAGCTATAACACCCATTCAGTACTATTACTTATTAAAAGCCATAACATGCCTTCCGCACTATTATTTGTTAAAAGCTATAACATGCATTCTGCACTATTACTTATTTAAAGCTATAAAATGCATTCATCACTATTACTTATTAAAAGCAATAACATGCATTCCGCACTATTATTTATTAAAAGCTATAACATGCATTCAGCACTAACACTAATTAAAAGCTATAACATGCATTCTGCACTATTATTTATTAAAAGCTATAACATGCATTCAGTACTATTACTTATTAAAAGCTATAACACGCATTCAGCACTATTACTTATTTAAAGCTATAACACACATTCAGCACTATTACAAACTCATTAAAAGCTATAACACGCATTCAGCACTATGACTAAGGCAAAGCTAAAATATGGTTTTAGACATACACATAGCTGTACCAAGCTTTTTGCACTTTGACTTGTGCAAAGCTATAACATGCACTCTGTGCTATGACATATACAAAGTTATTACATGCATTCAGTGCTTTTAAATACTCATAGCCATAACATTGATTAGTTGCTTTAGCCTATACAAAGTTATAACATGCATTCACTGCTGTGAAAAACTCATACATTTAGAACTATGACATGCACATAGCTGTACCAAGCTTTTTGCCCTTTGACTTGTGCAAAGCTATAACATGCACTCTGCGCTATTACATATACAAAGTTATAACATGCATTCAGTGCTTTTAAATACTCATAGCCATAACATGAATTAGTCACTTTAACCTATACAAAGTTATAACATGCATTCAGTGCTATGAAATACTCATAGCCATTGGCTGCCATAACATCGATAAGTTGCTTTAGCCTATACAAAGTTATAACATGCATTCACTGCTATGCAATACTCATACATTTAGAACTATGACATGCACATAGCTGTAACAAGTTTTTGTCACTGTTGTCACTATGACATACATATCTGGAGGGTTCTTCCTTGTTCATGTCGTTCATCTCAGAGGGGATAATGCTCGTCCCGTCCGGCGTAGACTGGTATGGCTTGGGGAGCTGACCCTCGAACTCTGACTTCAGAAACTGGAGGTGCCAACTGTCAATACAAACAATAACATTGATATGTGACAAGCCCTGGGAAAACGGGGCTTAATGCATGTGCGTAAAGTGTCCTCCCGCTTTTATGTAATTTTTCAATTCAATGAGGTCCCTTCTAAACAAAAAACCCATTCTAAGCATAAAAGTGTCGTCCCAGATTAATCTGTGCGGCCCTAAACACATTAAACACTGACAATTCAAACAATTCAAATGACTGTGCAATCACAAGCAAGGTCTGTAAACAAGCTACATACATATGGTAATATCAACCCAAAACCTCCACCAAAACCCTTGAAAAATGTTTAGTCTACTTTATGCTGACTTGGCACAAAATAATCATAAAAGTAGTACTACTATACTTAAGTTAATATTTTCCCAAGGCTCTTTATGGCCCTTGGAAAACTAGCTTGGGATTTCACATAAATTGAGATTTTGCTTGTAATCTTTTATTTATATAGCCTTGTTCTGGGAAAACTGGGCTGAATGAATGTGCGTAAAGTGTCGCCCCAGATTAGTTTGTGTAGTCCGTACAGGCTAATCAGGCATTTTATGAAATTTTAGTTTGAAGGAAGTCTCATCTTAACCAAAAACCAGTTAAGGCAGAATGTGTAGTCCCTGCACAGGCTAATCTGGAACGCACATGCATTAAGCCCATTTTCCCAGAACGCAGCTCAATTATGTCCCCATGACAACTCAAATGGGCCCAGGCAGGAAGTGCCTATTATACTACTGGTATAATATTTCCCTATATATATTTATTAGGGATGGCATCGAATACCTTTATCGGTATTCGAATAACCGCAAATCCATTCAATCGAATATTCGCATAAAACGGCTGGATTGATTTAACTTCTGTTACTCAGTTTCATATCCAGTTAACTTCCATTGTTTTGTAAGTAACCAACTGTTTGCTGAATAAGAGACTGTTTATTAACGTTGCTATCGGATAGTTGTGTCGCTGTCGGCTAATACTATGACAGATACTGTAATCAGGCACAAAAAGAAGGAAAAACATCATGTCATAGAATTTTATTTTTATTTAAAATTTTAAAGTTATGATAGCATGTACGTTTATAGTTTATATAAAGAAACATATAAATAAGGCATGCAAAGTACACCAAATATTCAAAAACAAATATTTGGAAAAACATCATGTCGTAGAATTTTATTTTTATTTGAAATTTTAAAATAACGATATCTTGTACGTTTATAAAAAAAAACATATCAATAAGTCATGCAAAGTACATCACAAAGCGCATACGTAAAACAACTTTTACACACATTACATGTTGTGGTCTTCTTATCAACAGAACGTGTGAAGTATTTCCATACTTCCAAAGGGGCTGGTGGCATTTTCAGATATGAATTATGATCACTTATCAGTTATAACAAATAATTGTTCTGAAGTTTTCTACCAAAACATTTACTTTTATATCATTTGTTAAATTTGAGTAATTTACGCATTTTAATGTCTGTTCAAAATGTGATCCCAGAAAGTAAATTATTATTCGCCAGTCAATTGAAGCTCTTAATTTGCACCTAATTGACAAACAATAGTTTGGGCCCTTTCTTAGAGTGTGTTTATTGCATTGCGTTTTTTGAGTAATTCACACATTTAAATTGCTGTTCATACTGTGATCACAGAAACTTTATTATTATTCGCCAGTCAATCGAAGCCGTTAATTGACACCCCTTTGACAAACAACAGTTCAGAGTCTTTCTTAGAGTGTGTATATTGCATTGCGCAAACATCGCTGATACGAGCCATGTAATCAGTTTGACACGAAGAACGTCACGGCTCGCAGGTCATTAAATATTAGGGAAATAACGTTTTGAAAAAAAAAATGGGAATATGCAAACATCAATTCTGTTATTCGAATACTTACCATTCAATCGAATATTCGAATAATTTTGCCATCCCTAATATTTATGGCCTCTTAAAAAATAGCCCTAGACGTTTAGAGTCTACTTTTAATCTTTATTAATTATGGCCCCAGGACAACTCACTTGGGCCCAGGCAGGAAGAAGCTGCTCGGGAACCGATACCACTCCTTGCCCACACACAGGTTCACTGGCCGGTCAGGGGGCAGGGTGTGAACTGCAGGGTCATTGGCGATCTTGTTGAGTTCAACGAACAGGTCCAGTGGGGCGTGGTAAGCTAGCGACAGAGAATCATGCGAAAACTGACCTATATTGTTGGGTATGGTAACCTAGCGACAGAGAATCATGCGAAAACTGACATATATTGTGGGGCATGGTAACCTAGCGACAGAGAATCATAAACAAATTTACAGATATTGGCAATTGAAAATGTAGATGTAGTTTGAATTAAAAATAAGTAATAATAAAAACTAAAGAGTTTTTAAGAATTTTGAAGATGATTTAAATTTTGACAAAATATTTTTTACTTATTAATGCTTAGGAAACAAGTCCTGCAAAGTTTGTTAATAATCCGCTTACCAAATTGAGGGACATTTTTATGAAGGACGATGACTGAACTCATTTTAGCCAGCGTTCTGTGAAAACTTGGCTTAGATCCTGTGCATAAAGTGTTGTCCTAGATTAGCCTGTGCAGTCCTCACAGGCTAATTACGGGACAACATTTTCCGCTTTTATAGCACTTTTCCTTTTTTTTCTTTTTACCACAAATCCACTTTAAGCGGAAAGTGTCCCTGATCAGCCTGTGCCCACTGCACAGACTAATTTGGATCGACACTTTACGCACATACATTAAGCCCTGTTTTTCAAAACAAGACACCCACCCTGGTATACAGCCACTATCCTGGAGACGCTCATGAGAGAGAAGAAGATGCAGAGGAACACCGATATCCAGCTGGTCTTCTCTGCATAGTGGCCACGCACTCTCTTCATCAACAGGTGGTTGTACCATTTCTGTGAATGATTGGGTCATAATTTTTATAAAAGATTTGAATATACCCACATGGAATAAAACAAGCAAATTCGTAGAATTGATATCCCCCGCAACATATATTTTGTTTAAGGATGGGTGCAAATCGGACGGATGAACGTACTACTATACAAAGGGCCATTACTCCGTTATTAACAGATGTTGTACAATGCCATTTGGCGTGCATCATCGTCTTATCCATATATATACTCATACCAAGTTTCAATGAAATCCGCCAAAGCACTTCCAAGATATGGCTCCGGACACAAAAGTGCCTATAGTAAAAAGCATTTTTTCAAGATACAAAGGGCTATAACTCCGTTATTAACAGATGTTGTACAATGCCATTTGGCGTGCATCATCGTCTTATCCATATATATACTCTTACCAAGTTTCAATGAAATCCGCCAAAGCACTTCCAAGATATTGCTCCGGACACAAGTCTTCCGGACGGAAGGACGGACGGATGGACGGACGGACAACGCCAAAACAATATCCCTCCGCCTCTGGCGGGGGATAATTACCTTTATTTAAGTATTGCCAGGATAAAGCTGTTAAAGGCATTATAACATCAAATTTTTAACATGATGTCATTATTCATTTTTCTGCCTTTTTTTATGCTTTTATTTTAAAAATAAACATAGAAAATGTAAAAAGATATAGAAATAAATAGAATACAATGTACGAGTTCAAAACAAGTCAATATAAGTCATAACCTAAGCCTTGCTTAGTGAGCAGTTTCTCAAATAGGCAATTTAAAAAGTAAATTTGACTTTTTGAAATAGGTCTAAGGAGAGGACAGACATCTGTTCTATCAAAGACTTGATGCACATTTGTTATTCAAACAGACTGGTGTTTATGGTCAGAATGTTCCTAAAATAATACCCCTACCCGAAAAGTACCCGACCACGACTTTGTAAGCCTTGTTTAAGGACAAACAACTCATGATCACTGGGAATAAAAAAAGTTTATTGCAAGTCTTTATGATGAGATATTTGAAATTTTAATTAAATTTCATTAGAAGCGTGGAAGTAGCTTGCTCAACAATCTGACCAATGGAGTGACTCCAACACTATTTACATCAACCACAGGAATAATAGAATTTTCAAAGTAAATTGATGGAGTATATGTTCAACTGTACTATAATTTGGACTACAATTTTACCAGTGATTTTCGCACATATTTTGCAGGACATCAGCATCTGTAGAGATGACCCAACTCTTTTTAATTTACCAACCTTATTATCTTGTTTCAACAAAAAGTGTGCAGAATACCTGGATGTAGTCAATGGAGACCGCTCCTCCCACAGAAAACAGAGGGTAGATGGGGAACAGGAATCTCTCCTCCTGTGGGGCAATGAAACTTAGTGTAAAGAGCAGTACATAGAACTTAGAAAAAGAGCAGTAGATAGAACTTAGTGAAAAGAGCAGTACATAGAACTTAGTGAAAAGAGCAGTACATGTACATAGAACTTAGTAAAAAGAGCAGTAGATAGAACTTAGTGAAAAGAGCAGTACATAGAACTTAGTGAAAAGAGAAGAACATACATTTTAGTGAAAAAGGAAGAACATAGAACTCAGTGAAAAGAGCAGTACATAGAACTTTGTGAAAAGAGCAGTACATGTACATAGAACTAAGTGAAAATAGCAGTATATATAACTTAGTGAAAAGACCAGGATATGTACATAGAACTTAGTGAAAAGAGCAGTATATAGAACTTAGTGAATAGAGCAGTACATACAACTTATTGAAAAGAGGAATACATGTATAGAACTTAGTGAAAAGAGCAGTACATAGAACTTAGTGAAAAGAGCAGTACAT
Organism: Dreissena rostriformis; assembly: GCA_007657795.1. Classification (NCBI taxonomy): domain Eukaryota; kingdom Metazoa; phylum Mollusca; class Bivalvia; order Myida; family Dreissenidae; genus Dreissena; species Dreissena rostriformis. The sequence continues at coordinate 20,294 of VMBQ01008143.1, forward strand.
AGAACTTAGTGAAAAGAGAAGACAATAGAACTTAGTGAAAAGAGAAGAACATAGAACTTAGTGAAAAGAGCAGTACATAAAACTTAGTGAAACGAGCAGTACATAGAACTTAGTGAAAAGAGAAGAACATAGAACTTAGTGAAAAGAGAAGAAAATAGAACTTAGTGAAAAGAGCAGAACATAGAACTTAGTGAAAAGAGCAGTACATGTACATATAACTTAGTGAAAAGAGCAGTACCTAAAACTTAGTGAAAAGAGCAGTATTAGAACTTAGTGAAAAGAGCAATACATGTACATAGAACTTAGTGAAAAGAGCAGTACATGTACATAGAACTTAGTGAAGAGAGCAGTAAATAGAACTTAGTGAAAAGAGCAGTACATAGAACTTAGGGAAAAGAGTAGAACATAGAACTTTTTGAAAAGAGCAGTACATAGAACTTAGTGAAAAGAGAAGAAAATAGAACTTAGTGAAAAGAGCAGTACATATAACTTAGTGAAAAGAGCAGTACATAGAACTTAGTAAAAAGAGAAGAACATAGAACGCAACAACCAAACTTGGTGAAAAGAGCACTATGTAGAATGCATCAATAAAACTTAGGGAAAAGGAGAGTACATAAAACGTATCAATGAAACTTAATGAAAAGAGCACCTTATAGAAAATATCAATGGCACTTAATGAAAAGAGCAGTACATAGAACATATCAATGAAACTTAATGGAAAGAGCAGTATATAAAATGTAGCAATAAAAAAGATCAGTAAATAGAAAGTATCAAAGAAACTTTGAGAAAACAGCAGGACATAGAACGTAACAACACAACTTAGTGAATAGAGCAGTACATAGATCGTAACAACAAATGTAGTTCACAAATGTAGTAAATTCACCATCTATTAATAAGCGATTTAGATCTTATACAATTATTAAAAAGGCAAAAACAATACCAATAATACCCTAAGTATCTACATTACAATTAACAATAGTTCAAAATGTCAACATATCATTATGTCAGTTCATTTAATTTAAAAAACATTTCCTTTAGCAGTTGTTTTGGGGATGTTGCTTTATGTGGCTGCTTTGAAAAAAAGGTACAATTGCAAATTGCTTTAAACTAGATAAAGCAAACATTATTCAAAATGTGGCGCTGACTTTCCAAATAAACAAGATGTGTTTGTGAAACACTATGTCCCCTATTGCGATTTTGACTCGTATATTTGACCTTTGACCTTGAAGGATGGCCTTGACATTGACCTTACACCACTCAAAATGTGCAGGTCCATGAGATACACATGCATGCCAAATACCAAGTTGCTATGTTGAATATTGCAGAAGTTATGGCCAAAATGAGCGATTTTGACCCATATAATTGACCTTTGACCTTGAAGGATGACCTTGACCTTGACCTTNCGCCACAGAACGTGGCGTCTCATCAGGATCCAAACTGTTTGCTATTCTGACAGTATTATTTAAAAAAAATCAAAGAAAATGCTAATTTTAGAAATTCAGCAGACCACATTTTAGCAGACGACAAATTTCCCAGCATGCAAAGGGTTAATCCAAAGCTTGGTGAATATGCCTGGGATAAAATTAACAACTTTTAGTGAAAAGAGCTACACATAGAATGCAACAACTTAAAGATAACATTTTGTAATTGAGTTGATTTGTTTTTCAAAAGATATAAATGGAATGTACATTGAAAACACTGGTGGCTTTAAATGACATTGAGCAAAAATAAATAGCTTGAAAAAGTACCTTGTGAGGTCTGGTGAAGAAGATAAGTATCCAGATATACATGGAGAGCAGCGACAACCAGGGAGATATACCTAGATAACATACATAACATGGTTAAAAATATTAATGGTAGTCCAATTGTCCGGAACAACAAAAATATAGTAGTAAAAAAATAATCTGCTACATGAAGTCCGACGGAACGAGTGATAAAAATTCTAAGTCTTTTTTTTTCAATAATAAACAAGCAAGAAAATCCAGTAATTTGGCTGGAAATTTCCTACAAATAATGATATTGACAAATAAATGATAAAGCTCGAAATATTCTGATACTTGCAAACTATACCGTAATGATAAATCACATAGTTGAATTCACAACACTGTTGTGGTAAGTTCCTGCATATTTAATTTTATAACATTTTTCTTGCATGTGTTTTTTTAGTCTGATTAAATAAAATAAATTGTTAACAGTTGATACTCCTTCCAAAGTTTCATTCACTTTTTATTGTTTACAAAAAAGATGCTAGTTATGCACAAAAATTGGCTGTTTAACTATAAAAGCCCATATTCAGTGTGGCAATTGTAAAATTATTGTGATTATCTTTGATACGAGTTAATTGAACTTTAGCAATGTCTGTCATTTTACATAATTGGTTTGGGTTAATAATACTGAAAGTTTTAGGGACAACATAAAGAGACACTCTTGTAGACATGATATGCTTTTGTGTATATGTTGTAAAATTACTGAAAACTTACATATTTTAAAAAGTCACATGTTTAGATCAGGAAAAGTAAATTTTTGGTGGAAAAAAGGGAAATTTTAGGGCACTAGTGGATAAGAAAGTAAATGTCCAACCATAGATTATGGTACACAAATAAAACCATAAGCATTGATAGCAAGTTAAAACAATAAAACAATAGTTTGATTGAACAGTTACATACCTGGACAATCTGAATTTAGCATTGATAAAACTATTGTATATTCAAAATGAATGGAAGAGCTAAAACCCTGAAATGATGGAAGTTTAATATCATATCAATGATGAGTTATAGTTCAGAAGAATTTAATATAATTCACTAGCTTCGCTTTTATCTATTGGGTAATGCTTAGAATTAGAAAGCTGAGGTTGTGCCTACTCAAAAGACAGGCATACAATAAACAATCAGTTACAGTTTGCCACAGGAGTCAATTGCAGTTCTTTCAGTTTAATTACCTTTTTGTTTCTCTTTGAAAACCAAGTTCGATGCTACCTGAAAAGGTGATAAAAATGCCATCAAATCAACATGTTATTTCAGTATGAAGTAAAAATCTTTAACCCTTTGAGCGCTGGAACCAGATTTTGAAGGCCTTTGCAAACAGTTTGGATCCAGATGAGACGCCAGCAGACGACATTTTAGCAGACGACAAATTTCCCAGCATGCAAAGGGTTAAAGCATTTGAGCCTTTCTCTGGGAAAAGGGGGGATAATGCAAGTGCATAAAGAGTTGTCTCAGATAAGCCTATGCAGTCCGCACAGGACTGCACAGGCTTATCTGGGACGACACTTCACGCACCTGCATTTAGCCCCATTTTCTCAGAGCAATGCTTATTTTCATTTTGTTGTAAACACTTCACCATAAACTATTTCATAAGACTTACCACAAATGGGAGGGAGACGAGCGCTAGAGGGAAGGCCACATTGAAGTTCAGAAGTCCATTGAGAATGTAGTATGACAGGGGCTCTGTGCCTGCAATTACAAATGGAAATCAATCATTACATGTGGATTAATTAATGTTGTTGACATGAAATTTTGTGAAATCATGAATTTGACATATTTGTTGAACCTTAAATGTGTGCATTCATTTTAATGTCTGATAAAAGACTTTGGAAATAGACTTACAGTATGCAACAATTCAATACTGACATATCAAAACAATTAGATCATGGTTCAGGTGAAAAAAGGTTATATTTACTTGACCATTCACAATAAGATACTAAATGTTGTTGCTTTGCACAATGAGACTGTTATATACAGTTGAAAAGGCAAATCTGGGACGACACTTTACGCACATGCATTAAGCCCAGTTTTCCTAGAATGAGACACACATTATCCAACACCAGCAACTCACCGTACAAGTCCGGTCCATGCTGAGTGAAGACGTTATAGAGGACAATGTTGAGGGGAGCCACCACTAGTTTGCCGTAGTAGTGCTGGTCTATCTGTACCACTGGCAACTGAAGTGGATGACAAACTTGTTGAATCCAAAAAAGCAACAAAATATGGCAATTAAAATAATTTCAAATCAAACTTCAAATGTATGAAAAAAGGTAGTCTGAATATTGGGACACTGTTTTGTTGGTTGTCCCAATTAGTTTTGAGCAAAACAATCAGCCACACAAACTATAACAAGCATTATAAATTGACTTTATAATAAAAAACCTGTAATTCGAAAGTGAAATTGAAGCTTTTCTTTCTGAATAATATTATAAATTTAAGTAATAAAATTGGCAGTAATTAGTTGAATTCATATTGGCTTTGTTATTGAGATTCAGACAGCCGTATTGGCCTTCGGCCTCAGGCCAATATGGCTGTCTGCCAATATGAATTCAACTAATTAATAACATCATATTCTTATTGGTCAATATTTAAACTCAAGATTTTTGAAAGTTGGAAATTTACAAATTGTACAACCCTGTGACTGGATTGGGAAAAAAATCAAAGCACAAACATCAATGAGTTCAGTGAAAGCAAGTACTTACCAAGAAGGTGATGACTGCAAGCGCCGCCCACATGACAAACAGCAGCACCTTTCTCTTTATGAACAGCACATCTACTGCTATTGGTAAACTAAAATCACACACATAATGCCTATTGATGATTTCAGTTCGTATATCATTTTTATTTCATCAGAGTTGCTTAAAATGATATTTTCACTGGAATCACAAACATAATGCCTATTTGATTATTTCAGTTTAGTATAGAATTTTATTTCATCGGTTTTATCAGTTTTGCTTAAATGATATTTTCACTTGCAATGCAGCCACTACAACTTTCTGTGATCATGAGTGAAATTGAAAAAGGATATTGCACAAAATGATTTTTCCTGCTTTGATTGCACCTAGTAGAGATATAGCAATGCCCATCACATGTATGTCTGTCTCTAGGTAACAGAAATGGGAGGATTAACACATTGTTAATACTTTAAAAAATGTCTGCTACAGAACCTGAGACAACGCATTAACGGAAAACATTCATTTCATAAGAAATAAATATCAGACTGGTGTACTACCATACCCAATGACAGCTGCAAAAGGCCAGCCAAGGAACGCACTTGCTGCTGTTGCCATAATCGCTATCTGTAACATATAATACTTTGCAAACTGCTATATATATTAACCCTTTGCATGCTGGGAAATTTGTCGTCTGCTAAAATGTTGTCTGCTAAATTTCTAAAATTAGCATTTTCTTCGATTTTTTTTTCAAAGAATACTATCAGAATAGCAAACAGTTTGGATCCTGATGAGACGCCACGTTCTGTGGCGTCTCATCTGGATCCAAACTGTTTGCAAAGGCCTTCAAAATCCGGTTCCAGCGCTCAAAGGGTTAAGAAAAGTTCACATCATCATGTGACATTTATCAAGTTTTCATTTTTCACAAAACATGTATAATCTTTTTTCACAAAAACGTATAAATACTGGCTATAAGTGTAAATGAGTAGGTGTGTGTTTTTTCCATTTTGACTTAATATACAATAATGTTTCAAATACTTAAGGTAGTGGGACCCTAATGGGTACTTTTTCAGAAACACAATTTATTATTATTTCAACATCGTAAATTGTAAATCAAGACTAATTGCAAAATTTAAACACTTTTTACCAGCCGGTTAACTTTTTATACTTGGTTGAATACACCTTCCCTTTGACAAGGTTGGGTCTTTTCTATGGATTTACCCTTTATNGTTGAAATGCATATATTGTACATATTTATTTAACACAACATATTTTCTACATACAAAATGAATTTCAGGAAGTTTTACTGTTTCTATCTCTAGAAATTACACTTTTGCCTACCCCCAATTCATTATCATGCAATGGATTACAGTATATATGTCTATATCACATTTATTTTGATGTTTCTAGTGGCTTATAAAAAGTGATAGTTATAAACTCTAATATCTGATTACACTTCTCTAGATTTGGCTTAATATTGATGTAATAATACATAAATGATACAATTTTAAGGTCACCCAAAGTCCAAAGGCAAACCAAGCATATAGTCGCAATTCACCAGAAAATGTCAAGGTATTTCCAATCTTACATAGCAAAATAAATATGTCGTTATGGAGACACTATCCATATTGCCATAATTTACAGACATGTTGCCATAAGTATAAACAGAGATGCCAGCTACTTTCTGGGCTTCAGCGGAATTCGGCACTGATGGCTTCACATATGTTGAGAACTTCGAACCCGTTTTCAAATCCATGGAAGCAATCTTAGTAATATCCGGGATTACTTTGCATCAAACTGTAATATAAAAGTATATTCACACAATGCTTTTTTCATGAATTCAATTATCCCTTTTGAAGTTTCAGACTGACGCCTTATAGGATTTTTTGTTATGAGAATTTTAATTGATCAATTTTATGGACAAAACGCACTAAAACAAATTGACAACTCATTGACCTCAATATCAAACATGAAATTATGTGTTGCATGATGTAATATGATGAAACGTTGAAACTCTTAACAATATAACCTTTTTGTAAATGAAATTGTATGCGCATGGAAAAAGTCCAAAAATAAATTTGTCTAACTTAGAAATTAGATCCGTTGTTCCTGAAGGTCAAAGGTTACTAAGGCTGGCTCTGACTCAAACTTGACAAGATGGAAATAGCCTCAGGAAACTGCTCCAGGCACTGCTTCCACATCAACATCTGAGAGATATCCAACACCTAAATAAAAAGTATCCAAACTGCAAATTAATTTGTCAATAAGTCACAGAAATTCATTCCATTCTAAAGCGTTGTAATTCATAAGCATCAATTGAAAAGAGTATTATTTGTTTATGTATAGCAAATGTGAAACAAGAGACCGTCAAAGACGGGTGATGCTCCCCAAAGTTAGTTTTTTTCACAATATTGCACTATATATTTAGATAAAAGGAAACGTCTTGAGGGGCATAACTTTGTACAAAATTATACGATGGATGGTTAATGTACAGTTTATAGAAATTTTCAAAGGGCCATAACTATGTGAACAAGAGCACCGCATAGCAGTTGCCAACGCTCAGCTGTGGGTGCTTGGATTTTGTTTTTTTGACCTTTGACCTTGAAGGTCATCATTGACCTTGACCTTTTCACCACTCCAAATGTGCAGGTCGATGAGATACACATGAAAAACAAAAAAAAACA
>VMBQ01008144.1:0-22126 GCA_007657795.1 Dreissena rostriformis
AGTAGTAGTAGTAGCAGTAGTAGTAGTAGTAGTAGTTGTAGTTGCTGTTTGAAGCATCAGCATTAATAGAAGTAGCAACAGCAGTTACAGTGACCGTGAAAGAAATAGAAGTAATAGCAACCATTAACTTCATGCACTACTTTTTCACTCTTAGAGCGATGTTTCCATAACGCCTTTTGGCGCAGATTTTCTTGTTGAAGAAATGAGTGCCGAGGTCGGACTGAATATCTGTTTCCATGAAACCGAAACCACATCCTGTACAAGTGTAAAGCTACAGTGGTATTGTTAGTTTGACAGCCGTTAACATATTATCTGAGCAACCGATGTAATATATTTGAGATTACAACACCTGAAAATACGAATAAGTATCAGAGATGATCCTTAAATGTCATTATGACACGTGACTTTAATTTGTGCCGTTTTATTTGTGCGAATATTTGACCTGGATATGAGGTTTTGTCCATGTTATTGTACAAAACTGTCATCAATCAGCTATACTGATCTAATATAGCTGTGTTTGTTAACAAAAAGGAGGTATAAACTCGGCTACGTTGTTTAATAAACTTTTAATGAACAAAACGCACGTTTCTTTTACAGCCTAGATGATCACAGAAGAAAATGCATCGATCTAAAATTGATTCCGCATAGAAAATACTTTGCTTTTGCAACTATTATTGTAATAATTTATTTTTCTGACATGTTTTGTCACGTTAAGCCATTAGTTTAACATAAACTGAAATGACTAAACCGAAGTACGAAAAGACAGACACGAATAAAAGAACTTTTGTAAAGGACCACAGAGCGATCAATCTAATAAAGTTTCATCAAAATTGGCATTGACATGTCTCTCAATGTTTTCAGTGTTTGCAGTGACATTGTATGCTCTCTCTTTCTTGAAACAAGTGTTTTTTTTAAATATATTATTTAACAGTTTTACTTTCAAAACATATTTTGAGCTTCAGTGACGTTTTGATGAAACAATTTAAATAACGTTTGAAGAGCACTATCCAATAAGCATCCCTATAACGTTTCATAAAAATTAACAAGGTGGTTAAGAAGAGGTCCTATTCAGATTGGGAACACACGTCGCCCATCGCACTACGCGCGATACCGGACAAATCATAAGCGTAGGGGATATTGTATCCGCCTAGCGACCCGAAGGTCACATGTACGATCCCTACAGTGGGGTCGTTCTTAAGATCTCTCTCTCTCTCTCTCAAAGACATCAAACACTGGTTCTACTCTGGAAACGGACACTAGAGAGATTCAATAAGCCTTAGACTTTCGATGATATTAATCTTAAATAAATAGATTTTAACTAAACGGACAACGGAATATCACAAAATTTCACAATGTGTGTATATTAATATTATTGAAATGTAAACAGTCTTTACCATTTAATCATTTGTAAAACACATAATAATATCTTGGATATATATCTTTGAATAGAATCATGAGGTTTCGGCGTCAAAGAAACAGTTTTCCTGAGCGAACTCGACGCGCATATTGGCACCGATAACATCTGACGAAAAATGAGGCTTTATTTCTTTAGTGATAGATATTAAAATCTACTTTCTTACCTCACCAAGGGTGGTTGAAGCAGCTGTCGAAATAAAAAATAAAAAATATACATTATTTTTTATTATTTCTTTGAACGCTTTCACAATTGATGTCAATTACATGTATACATAATTTAACATGACTTCCTACGATAATATTTTACACGTCTTACAATATAATCACGGATTGTTTTATTAAAAAATATATCTAGCCGTCGCATTATTGCTACAGTGCTCTATCTCCATTTTTGTTTTCAAAAATGAGTTTTTTTATATCGCTGTGTTCGTGAGAACAAGATCTTTAATATGACGTAATCGGATTCAAAATTCAGTCGTCACAGAAGAGGTTTTTCGATTCCATTTTATCTCCCATATTTTTACAAACGGGTGAATGCTGTACTGCACCATCTCCGGGACTTAAAGCAAAATAGAATCCACGTTCACGCTCAGATGAGCCTATCAATTGCCAGATTTTACCATCTCCATAAATAAAATTGCAAATAGCATTAACATATAATTTACTAAAGTAAATATTTAACTATATTCACATTCCCCGTTTGCTGATAAACTATCCGGTATAATTTTGTCCACATACGTGCATAAATAAGTGAGAAAATAAAGGTTAAACCTTTAAATGCGTTTTTCTCCAAACAATGAAAATGGTATTTAGAGCACTAAAGCAATCAAGCGACGTAAATGCATTACCTTGAGCGGGCTGTGCAGTCGTAATTGATGACCACATATCTTTTGTCCAATATTTTAATTCTGTATCTTAATTATTGCGAAGAGTTAAATTACACTTTTGACTCTAGTGTTCGAGTAAAATCTAATCATGTACAGCATGTAATCGCCCATATATAAGGTTTGGCCGATCTATTATCAGAGGGCTGACCAAAACGTTTTAAGAGCCGAATACACTTCACAAAATTGTGCCTTTTATATTACTTGATAATAATTATCAGCATAGGTGGCTAATTGTCATCATCATCATCATCATCATCATCATCATCATCATCATCATCATCATCATCATCATCATCATCATCATCTTTACAATATGTGTGGGACTCTCTTTATATCTGCCTGTTTTATCTAAATATCCTCCATTCAAATCTCTTGAATAACATGCACCGTATTTCGGACATACTGGACGAAATCTCGGTTTGATATTACGCCTCCTCACCAGTGTAGAGTAAACACATGATAAGACAATTTGACATGCGCCCATGTCGCAAGCGACCTCCATGGCAGGTCAATATTTGCATACGATCTTTATCTGAAAACCAAACCAAACTATTGCACAAGCTCTTGAACGACGTGCACTATTGAAACCACAATGCAGTCACGTTATCTGACAACGCAGATGTTTAATACTGAGTAATCCGATGTTTGCACTTTTCTGATAATGTTTTTGGAAAATCTATTTTAGTTCTTCCAAATAGTAGTAAGGCTTTCTTTGTGCCTTAATTTGTTCAGCTCAATATACTTTTTTGTATACGATATCTGTCTGAACTACTAACTAAACTATTGGACAAGCCCTTGAATGACATGTTCAATTAAAACCAAATGCAGACACTTTGTCTGACAACGCAGATATGTAATACTGGGTAATCAGACATTTGCACTATTCTGATGTTTTTGGAAAGTCTATTTTAGTTCTTCCTAGTAGTAGCAGAGCCTATTTCATGCATAACTTCTTTCCGATCAATTTAAAGAGATAATTTTCGAATTCATTTTCTTGCACATATTCACGAGCATCATCATTATCATCATCATCATCATCATCATCATCATCATCATCATCATCATCATCATCATCATCATCATCATCATCATCATCATCATCATCATCATCATCATCATCATCATCATCATCATCATCATCATCATCATCATCATCATCATCATCATCATCATCATCATCATCATCATCATCATCATCATCATCATCATCATCATCATCATCATCATCATCATCATCATCATCATCATCATCATCATCATCATCATCATCATCATCATCATCATCATCATCATCATCATCATCATCATCATCATCATCATCATCATCATCATCATCATCATCATCATCATCATCATCATCATCATCATCATCATCATCATCATCATCATCATCATCATCATCATCATCATCATCATCATCATCATCATCATCATCATCATCATCATCATCATCATCATCATCATCATCATCATCATCATCATCATCATCATCATCATCATCATCATCATCATCATCATCATCATCATCATCATCATCATCATCATCATCATCATCATCATCATCATCATCATCATCATCATCATCATCATCATCATCATCATCATCATCATCATCATCATCATCATCATCATCATCATCATCATCATCATCATCATCATCATCATCATCATCATCATCATCATCATCATCATCATCATCATCATCATCATCATCATCATCATCATCATCATCATCATCATCATCATCATCATCATCATCATCATCATCATCATCATCATCATCATCATCATCATCATCATCATCATCATCATCATCATCATCATCATCATCATCATCATCATCATCATCATCATCATCATCATCATCATCATCATCATCATCATCATCATCATCATCATCATCATCATCATCATCATCATCATCATCATCATCATCATCATCATCATCATCATCCTTGGGTGTTTTAGCCGGTAAAAGGACGCGTCAATTTAAAACGCAATTAAAGAGAAATTCAATTTTGATTCAATCGAACTTAAATTACTCAAAAGTTTAATATGTACCAAAGAAACAGGATAATAACTTTCTGAGGTAAGATAAAATAAAGCAAATACACATGTCAACTAAATTCATATTGTTTACAAGATTTGACAAATAAGCATCGTGTAGTACAGCCATAAATCATCGTAATGCATCTCAGGAAGTAGCCGCAATGTGTGACGTAAAAAGCCCGATTATGTATGTTGGTTATATATGCATAAAATAAATTGTACAGTTTTACACCCATCATATTGTTTTATGCAAGAAATCAATATGGTTGACTTGCTTAACGTTTCGCTACCATTGTTCTCCAAGCGAAAGACCGAGTGTTTATGTTAAAAAATGTGTTGTCCGTGTGTCGTATTAAGGGACAAAGTATTAGGTATTGGGTGCAGATATTGTGTAGCGTAATGCGGTGGAATTAAGACGCACACAACTCGAAGAACTGTTTATTGAAATTTATTTTGCTTTTTAACACGACGCATTCCAGTCCACAAGCTATTCAAATAACACGATATTCCAGTCAGACCATAATGCATCGTGACAGGACACTACCCCCGGATGGGGTCCTATAGCTGAACGAAAACAATCCTGATGGGTCCTTGGTCTCTCAGGTGTTCTCCCCACTGCTTGATTTTAGCTCGATATATACAACATCTGAAAGATTGCAGGTCACTCATGTCAACGCGTATCAACGTTAATTGAGCCAAAACCATTGTAACATAGTATTAGACGAGAGTATACATGTATCTGGTCATTGCATTATGCCATTTGACATGAAAATAAACATTTAGCTAGTCACGAACTGTAATCAAACAACCATGACCGATATGTAAGAGATTGGTGTTATGTGAAACTTAATTAGATGCGTTTGAAATAATGCTAAATAAACATGTTTTAACAATATCTTTTACAACCTATCTTATGTATTATGTGAAAATTGAACATAAACATCCGTACGACATAGGGCACATGTTTGGCTAATAGACAAATAAATTCAGACATGCAGACAACTTTGAATAATAGTACTTTTAGACACATACATATTTAATTTGTTTATGAGAATTGTTTTGTATAATTGAATACATTTCGAACAAAACAAAAAATGTATATGTACTTTTTTCAATCTCGGCTTAATGTAAGTTGTCTTTTATGCAAAAGAGGCTATCTGCAAAATTAAATAGGTCAACTGTTGATTACTTAAATCTCAAACGGAGAAATCAAATTCAGCTCCTAACATGTATATCAGATAAAAGTTAACATTATCATCATCATCATTATAATCATCAGCATCAGCAGCACCAGCATCAGCATAATCTTCATCATCCAAAAATAACTTCAGCATTAAAATACCATAGCTTTCACGTTATAAGTTGCAATCATCTTCAGAAAGAAGCGAACTCAAAATGTGTTAAAAGGTTGCACTTAAACCAAAATTGCAAGCTGAACTAAATTATCCAGTAGCAGATATAATTTTAACAGACCGGAACAATATTAGAACATATTTGAGATATAATTAGAAGCAATATGCTGCGGCTTCTGGGTAGTTAACAATCTTTCACCATAGCCAGCTATGTTGGAAAACTGCCAGACCCCTGGTTATCATGTTTTTTTTAACGAAGAGGAACCAATTTTGAACTAAGCTCAGATTATTCATTCGATCAAATGTTCTGACCATGTGTCATGCAGATTGGACTGAACATGTGACTTCTAGACTGTAAACACGGTTTCATTATATTAGTAAAACTGCCCACACCTCTTGTCAATCATGTTTTTCAACAGACAGGAACCATTTTTTAACTCAGCAGATATATGATTTGAACAAATAATCTGACCGAGTTTCAAGAAGATTGGACTAATAATATGACTTCTTGAGTGTTCGCAAGGTTTCCCTATAGTCATATAAGGACAACTGCTCTGATCCCTCGCGGCCATGTTTTGCAACGGACCATTTGTGTTCTCGGCTGAGATTACAACAAATGTTCTGACCATGTTTCATGAAGATTGTAATGAAAAATGTGACTTCTTGGACGTAATTCTTTTTTCACTATGTCATATGAGGAAAACCGCCTCGCCCTTTAGTGACCATGTTTTTTAATAGAACCATTGTACGATTCATCTGAGATAGCATAACAATAACTGTTTGATCAAGTTTCAGGAAGATCGGGCTAAATGTGATTTAAAGAGTATTAACAAGGTTTCACTATAGCCATATAAAGCAGACTGCTCCAACCTCTACCGGCCATGTTTTGCAAAGGCCTTGATCCTTTTTAAAAACAGACCAAGATATCAATATAACAAATGTAATGATCAAATTTCCAGAAGAAACATAAACAGAAACAAACTTGTTTTGTTAACTTTTCTTATTATAACATGTGTAGTCTAAATAGTTTGTTACACATTTGCTGTCGCGCCTAAAACAAATTTATTTTTACAGAACAATTTCTTAATATTACTTCAGCCTATTTTTATAAGACTTGTCGTTGAATAACTTATTCCTTCTTTTTGTCCATGGAAAAATATGCAATGTTTGTGTTAGAACAATACATATGAACACTGCTTAGCTGGCGGGACAGATCTTCATTTTCTGACAAAGGTCATTACTCTGACATTAATTTTTCTTGTGATCAACCAAGAGTATTATCAACGTGAACATTTTTATTGTGGATGACGATACCTTAATGTGATACTAAGTAGACAGTTTACAACCTATCATATGTCTGATAAATGATTTACCTATAAAATCACACAATTCAATAAATAAATGGTTAAAGAAAACATTTATGTATGTAAGGCACTGTGTGCAACTCTCAACAAGCCTGATTATTATATCCCTAAGGCACTCTTAACATTAATTGACCAAGCCTCACAACTCACACACAATTTAAAATAAGAGATCACCAAACAAATAAACACAAGATAATTGGCAATAACTAAACTATAAGTACGTTGTTATACATGGTGTTCAGTTACGACGGTTACAAAGTAAACTGTAGAATACAGTATATTAATATTTAATAATTCAAGTGTGGAATTATTGAGTGTGATATTTACTAGCATTTGATAGTTTGTGGCATATTTTCAAAACCTCATTGTGTGTAAATAGCACTAATTAAACAAATTTTATTTTGTTCTCAAGTAACTTACAAAAAAAACGGTCGTTATTATTTACAACAATGTGGCTCATTTATCATAATAACACTTATTTTCATGACACTTCCAAGTTTTAAGTTCTTATTTTGAGCCAAAATAATAAATTTGGTGACTCTTATTTTTTTTCGACACCGAGATTTTCCCTTATCATTAAAAACTCTAAATTTCTAGACAGTTGTATTTAATCTGAACTCGACAATTATGTTAATCCGTTGACACATTGCAAAGTTTATTACAAATAAGTGATAAATCCTGAAAAATAAATGCCATAAGTCAGTGAAACGTTGTAGTTGATTCACATGGGTAACACGGAATGTGTACCAGTTACAGACAATAGTTTCACTTAAAGCTTCAAAGCTCTATGCACTAAACATGATTGTCGTTAGGGAACCAATAGTTCTGCTTTATGTATTGATCATTAAATAACATCAGAATGATAAACATGTGTGCCAGTTATGATAATCAGTGCTCAGTAAAAAGAACATTCCCATTTGTTTCCTCAACTCAGAGGATGAGATTTGATTTTCTACTCAGCTGAGTATTAAGAATGTCGGTCAGCTTACAAACAACTTATTTCAAAGCTCAGCTTTAAGAATATGCACATATTCCTCCTCAAACTCAGGTTTGAGTCGGATTCAAAACTCAAAAAGCTTTTATGAACACCAAAATAAGCATGATTGTCAAACCCATCTCAAAAATTGAGAAAAACTCAAAGTTATGTAAGAATATTGACTTAAGTTTGTTCGTGATACCACCCTGTGTTGATTTAGAAAATTAGTGTTTAGTTTTCTAAGTCAATAATCCCCTTCTCAAAATGCTAAGTGGAACAAATATGCTCCTGTTGTATTGCACCAGATTTGAACAACGAAGATTCAACAGCAAACAAATGAAATAATTACTAACACAGTTTATTTAAGATGCATTAAGTACTTAAAAATTCATGACACAGTATATCACACGCTACTCTTTGTTCTCTGTGGATACACTTTATGATTGGAGACCTTTGAAAGAAAGTTTCTGTAAAACAAAAATAAACATATGATATGATTCTAAATTCATTGCAAAATTATGTTTACATGTGTAATACGTAACGGCGTGAAACGCGCTATATTCGGCGAGTGACGTTATACAACGGAGTATCCCATTGTCAATGAAATCGGTTTTGTCAGGATGACACTGTCTTTTGGGAATATATTTGTGTATCAAGATTTCCGGACACTTGAACGTAACTCAATTTGTTATCGAGAAATTCAGTTTAATCCATTTTCCTATTTTTATTTACAGTGATCTTTACAAAGACCCCACTCATCCCATTCGCAAGCTCAAGATATGGGAGTTGTCCTAGAACAATTTATCTGCTATTGACCTTTGATAAAAATAACTTATTTTGATTAATTTGTCCACATATCTTATATGTAAAATAACAAATTGAAAACACGCCCTTAATTTTGACACAATTCAAACTTGAATTACCAAACTTTGCCTATGAGGTTCTTATATCCTTCACGCACTTCCTGAGAAACTAGCTTACCGAAAACAAATAACCTACCTATCAACTGCATATGTAAATTTCTAAATGAAACATGACCATAAACTTCCACACATACCAACGATGCCAACGCCAAGGCTAGAAGAAAATCGTACATTTTTTCGAAAAACTCAAGCTGAAAATGTTTCGCAATTAAATAGTTTAATCCGAGTTCTTTTTCAACAGAAAGCATATGGGCCGAAAAATAAACTTACAGCACACGAATTGCCATCGAGTGATGATTTAATTACTTGTTACCCCTTTTCTCTCTTCCAATGTGTGATTGCAGCATGTGTGTTTATTCCATACTACATCAATTAGTTGACGATCGTTACTATTCGTATGGTCATATTGCCAAAGTGCAAATCAAGAACAAGATTCAAAAAGAATAACCAATTATATTAAAACGCTTTTGTGGGCAAATATTGCGAACCTATGTCTGTATATAATGTGTAAGAGCTAGTACAACTGGTTTAATCTTCCCGTGTTCTATAAATGAGAAAAACAATACATTCAACGTAAATATGAGGTTATCATTCACTCCACCTCATCACATGAACGATCAAATGTTGAAGAAATCACCTGACACTCATATAAAGGTTATATGCTAGGACGTTCTAATTATCGTCCCCATCGGAGATGTCTAGGGTAAGATTTAATTTGATTACAATAAATATTTATCTCAAACTAAGATAACTTCAATAGAAGACTTAATGTATCAGCTAAGTTACATACTGCATAAAATTAGGTAAATAAAAAGCAGTCTTTGGACTGTGATTTTTCTCACTCTGCAATCATCGTCACCAGTTCAATCAATTTAAGTGCCAGGTAATATTTAGAAATATGCAGTTTGATAAAATTCTTCATTAGCTCGTCAATTATTCAAATAGACAGAGTGTTATCACTTACGTATTTGTAATTATCGGCTTTTGCATGATGATGTATTGTCATATAAAACAAAACAATATTGGCTAGATCATAATTCATTTTTATAGTGGACACCCTGATCAACGTTTTCGTGATATCAAAAATAAAAGTGGTCAACTTACCGTCAACATATCCTTAAGAATAACAATGAACCAACATTATTACTACTTCAAGGTTTATTGCTACAACTAGGTTAAAGCGTTCTCTGCATATTGTGTGGAAATGGTTTTCATATTACAAGCCCTTGTGAATTTAACATCTGACTGGTTGATCTTGCTTCGACTTGTTCCTGTTTTACACAGGTTGCAAGTTTGAATCATAGTCGTTCAAGTTTTACAAATGGCCAGAAAACATGTTCCGGCTCTGCCTTGACCATGATATAAACATGTTTGAAACATGATCGATCACGTAGGTAAAATTGACACCATTACTAAAACATATTTGAACACTGTCAAAAAAGGCTGATTTTATATCACGATATCCCTTTAATACGACGATTAACAACTGCAAGCCAAATAACTATATTACCATAGTTATGCACGGCGATATAGCAATTTTCTGAAAATGATATGGATTTGTAATGTACCTTTAATGATTATAGTGGTCCTTAATAAAGTCATCTAAAAAAATGTGTTTTACTTTAGAATCGCAGCAAAATAAGATTAGACCATGGTATGAAACTGCTTCTGAAATAAATATCTTCTATCAGTGGTTTTGTTCTGTACTTTTAATGCCCACTAAAGTTATGATAATATGTATTTGAGTAATTGATGTCATTATAAATTGGAGTTGTTATTCACGTTTCTGAATCACCCACCAGCATAATCATAACACCACCACCATTATTTTCATTATCATCAAAACAACTTCATTATTACACTATCATTTCTATCCCTTTTATAGTTAAAAGTGTGCACTTAAGCCAAAATTACAATGTAAAAAAACATCATGTAGCAGTCTTTATTTTCTTACAGGCCGAAACAATTTTCAAAGTCATTTGAGATATTATTGGGACAAATAATTTGAGCAAGTTGCATGACGATTGTACGGAATACCGTTAGTGCCATCGTGGTTACAAATTAAAATCCAGAGGGCGACAATGCGACAACGCAATAGTACGATGGCGACAATGCGATAGTCATCGTACTGTCGTAATTGTATTATTGCATTGTCGCCATCGTACTATCGCACTGTCGCCATCGTATAGTCGCACTGTCGCATTGTCGTCATCGAATTGTCGAATTGTCGCATTGTTGCCATCGTACTATCGCACTGCCGCCATCGTATTGTCGCACTGTCGTCATCGTATTATCGCACTATCGCATTGTCACATTGTCGCCATCGTACTATCGCATTGTCGACTATCACCTTCCGGTACACAAACTATTCTTATTGCAGAAACAAAAAAGATGACTTTATAAAGATGTTCTTTGAAAGAGGTTACAGTTATAATGAAACCAAATTCTTATTAAGTTAAAGGATGGGTATTGATGTAAGGTGTGCCGAACTGTAAAGTAGTTTTAAAAATTGCTCCATCTTGGGAAAAAATACGATGTGCGCATGTGTACCGGGAGGCGATAAAAGACAATGCGACAGTACGATGACGACAATACGACAGTGCGGCAATACGATGGGGACAGTGCGATCGTACGATGGCGACATTTTGTGACTGTGATAACCTTACTTGAGCAAAACATGCAATGCTTTAGTAGCCAGCCTACGATTGGTTTCAGTATGGCTACCGATGTCAACTTAAAGCGTGTAACCATTCTAAATACCTGATGTTTGGCTCAGTTTTCATGACGCTTTGTCAAAAGGTTTATCTAGTCAATATATAGGCCAAGTTCGAATCTGGGTAAGGTGGTTTCAAACACTAGTTAAAACGGTGAAATACTAGAAAAACCGTGTTATCACACTTGAATAACATACATTACTCAATGTTGGTCAGAATCTTTATCTTGACTGTGTCATGGAAATGTTCGCATCGGGTTCAGGTAGGGCAAAAATCCAGGTCACCAGGTCAACTTTAAGAAAAAACCTTATTATTGTCAATGTTAAGCTAATTTCCTTGTAGAGGCCATATGTTTGGCTCAATCTTAATACAATTGATGCAGAATGTTTATCTTTTCTCCATCGAGGCCAAGTTTGAATCTGGGTCAAGTTGGGTCAAGAACTATGTCACTATCTTTAAAAAAAAAACATTTTAACCACTCTAGAAGCCGCATTTTATAGTCAATATTGATGAAACTTGGTTAGACTACTTACACTATCAATAGTATGATATGTAAGTATGTCTATTAATAAGATTTACCGATCTATTCACGAAACAAACTATCTATATGTACATAATAAATAGTACATAGGCGTCTTGAAATGAACTTAAACTATGTTATACAATCATCTTTCCGTTTTGGGAATACATTTAAATTTCTAATATACGAAACGCTCAAAACCTTAAGTGAATTTAAATGTAATTACACATATCATACACAATTGGTGGCTGCATATTGCCATCATGAATATTAATGTATCAGGTGATACATGCTATAATAGAGAGCAAATTTTAGGACCTGAAGCAGGTCGCATTTGAAATCACTTTACTGACTCGCCTTATTGACGTTGTTGTTTATACCATGGTATTCAAGTGTGCAATATACATTTGGTTCCAGATGGCGGATTTCATAGCGGGTACAGCACTTGGCTCAAGTTGGCTGTCATTCCGATTATTATGAGTCTAAATATTAGTCCGATCAAATAACTTCGCTCATGAATTTTACGAACTAACTCCCCAACCGCTCATGAAAGTAGAGATATACACACGTATATACACGTTGAAAGTGAAAAGTAAAATTAGAAACTTACTGCAGTTATATAATGAAATACTGGTAAAATGGTGAAAAATCTCTGAAACAAACACCCAAAGGACGTTTCTAGATTATAGCCGAATGTGCGGAGCCCACAAAATCATGTGATGTGAGGACCACATCCGAGACACACTATCAAATGTACTTGTTGAAGTGATGATAGCAGTCAAACAACCATACCACGATCATTCTATCTAATCATTACAGATCTTGCATAATTACCTTCACTCATATGACATGTAAGATCGAGGTCACCCAAATTCATAACCATCAAATGGGCACGTGTCCACCTGCTGATATTATAATTATATCGGTCAGTACATAGTGCGCGTATTTTAATAAATACAGATCGTAAATGATAACTTCGGGGATAATCAATGTGTAGTCTTGTCAGTTAACTTCTTTAAACACCAACGCACAAAATAACTAAACTATTCAGTTGATAAAATATGATCCAGTTTACAATAATGTTATAATTCACTACAACTGCTGTGTTAAGTAAAGAATGACATTTAAATAAATATAAAATTTATAGATTGTTGAGGTATTTGAGATCACTGCTGGTGCCACTCGTGTGGTCAAGGTCATCAGCGAATCTCAAAATAGAGGTTGGTTTGCCATCAATTGAGATAGAGTCTTGGAGGGTCTCCTGCATTATCTTCTCAAATAAAAGGTTAAAAAAGAAGGGGTAGCAGACATGCTTAAAGGACGTCCACCGATTGTCCTGAAGATATGCAGATGTCACCCTTCTTTCTAATAAGTACTGCGCCGTTGAGGTCTTGGGTGACGTGCACCAGTCCTTCAGAATATGTCACAGGACATCATGCCACACGCGGTCGAAAGCTTTCTATAAGTCGATGAAGTTGTGGAAGAGCTCACGTTGGTGTTGCAGGTGTTTCTCAATGATGACTCTACAGCTTCTTATATTGCATTAATTAATCATTATGGATTTTAATGAGTATATGTTAACACAATGATAATTCTTGTATTAATTTCATGGTAGCAATGCCATTTGTCAAATTTCAGTTGACACGTCGCTATTAAATTAAACGAAGTATATAACAGCTATGTGCTATTATATCATTTAATATTGGGGTTTTAATTTGCATTTCAAATTTATTTTAACACCACGCTAATTGAACATTGATGAATGTCACAGTCATTATTTAAAGTTCAATTGTCCGTAAGTATTTGTAACTTAATATTAAGCGTTACGAAGTAGGAAGCCGGGATGCTGTCCAGCTCAATGTCTTGACAATCGCTTTCTTTTCAAGCACAACTACACACTCCGGTTATTATTCTTAGTCCACAGTCTAACGGCAGTCACTCCATTGTTAAATGCCTCTGGGGAGTTTGATATATGGTGTGTTTAAAATATTTTTATATATTAACTGTCTTAAGATAACCAACTACTGGGGAGTAAAGTTCTAAAAACGTTTACTACCTGTTACAAAATAAAATAATTTGTATAGTCTGTATTATTATAACTGTTTTATTAGTCTATTATATAAAACTGCCAACTAGTAATATACGTTACAATTATAGTGACTTCTTGTTTATAGAATCTCTATCTTACTTAATAAGTTGCCCCCGAAGTCTTACGAAATACCTGATGTACGCATTTTTTGTTGTTGGTTTTTGCTGTTGTTGTTGTTGGATACCTTGAAACGTAAAAAAAAACAAAAACAATATGAGTCTTGTTAATTTATATGGTTATTTACGTTGGATGTGTTTTGTGTATCTCACTTAGTTTCCGTTTTGGATACTTTCAGTCAAGTGTTTGGTTAAACAGATACACTTTAGACAAAAAATCACTATGAACCCAATCAAGATACGGATCGGCTAGCTCCTTTGGAATGTCGCTGAACTGCACATCCGATAATATTGGTTAATTTTATTATACGCCCACAAACATGTTGTGGCGATTCGTTTTGCTATAATTCTTACGGCCATTTTGCCCTTACCGTTGATTCAAATGGGGAAGTTGTCCGAGAATAGCGTAAGCATGAGCACTTAACACTGATAAACCTGCTCGGTCGGCATGTTCTCATTAACAGGAAATGTGCGCATCATTTTTTAAAAGGACTAAAACAACATAAAGCAGTTAAGGACATGAACGATTAGCAAAGGACATTAGCCATGCAATTATGGTATCAATATGTATGGCTCTTGTACACTGCATATCTTTTGAATGAAATATATTCACCAATAAAAAGTTTCGTGTTGATACCTCTGATAAACATATAGTCATTTCCTGGACAAGCAACCCGAATGTTAAACTTAAATGATAATTCCAGTATAAACCCCTCTTACATTTTGCTTGTGCTAGCATACAATAATAACACGATTTGTATGTAAAAACCACTTTTTTTCGTGAATCTAATATAGTTATTAGAATGGGAATTGTTCACAAATGTTCGTTATTTTGAAAAATGTCATTTAAAGAATTAAATTGCAAAACTGTAATATTTTGGAATAGTTAAGAATAATAATAAAAACAAGAAAAATTAAATAAAAAAGTACATGCCTTGAGGTTCGATCACGGGACGTTTAATAAACAAAGCGAACACACTACATGTACCACTTAACTATGCATTGATATGTAAATTGAAACGCTATGTTTACATGTTATTACAGGGTTTTGAAATTATCGATTGTTTCTCCAATTTCAATTGATGAACATATATTTTAACATGTTTCTTTTCCAGAAGTTTTATCTCGCTCATTTGAATACAATTCATACGTTATTTTTTATTAAATTTCTGCGAAACTACGAACAAGTTCTTTATGGCCGTTCTATGCCACCATAACAAATGTTTTTGTGCGCGATTTAAAGGGACTTGTTCACACTTTGATAAATTGACAAAATTAAAAAAAAAAATGTTTCGGATTTTCAAATTTTTATTGTAGTTATGATATTTGCGATAAAAAAAAAAATACGAAATTGTTTCCATGCTTTAAAATATCCATTTTATGCAACTTTTGACGATTTGAAAACGTGAAAATTATAAAGCGTCTCAGACGCGAAACGAGTTATTTTTAGTCAGAAATTGTGAAAGGGATCCCAGCTAGTATACCAGAATGCAGCATGCGCATGAGCGCTGCGCTTATTCGCTTTTGGTTTACAAACAATGCATCTGCATTTCTGTGATCGAAATTGTAAAAAAGCGAAACAAAAGCCGGAGCCAGCGACATCGCTCAAATGTAATCAATCTTGGCGATCAGACTGAGTGTTTGCAGAACCATAGGAGTATCGTTGGAACAAAAGAAGACAGTGTAATGGCTTAAAAACACGAATTGTAAGTCATATTTTAGAAGCTACGTCTTAGTTTTTGGCAAGTGTTGCGTGTTTACATAGGAATTTTAGCAAAAGTTTGGATAGGTGGTTAGTTTTATCGTATTTTACTCTGCAACGAAACTTATACGTACTGATAACATAATTTGTTCATTGCGCGTTTTAAAATAAGCCGTTATGTCCCTAGATGTTCGTATCAATTTAATGAATTCGTTATAACTTATAAGGAACACACCAACACGAGTCAAATGAAGCATGAAATTAATGATAAATGATGAACTATGAAATATACTGGTATGCAAATGTATATATTATATTATGTAATCTATTTTCAGGATATGATATATTATTATACAGTGTATTCCCTCAATTTAACATCAATTTTGTTGTTTCTTTTAATTAATATGTGATCGATTTTATATTCTAAAACAAACCTTTTTTTAAAGGTATTTAGAAAGACGCGCCGGCCAAACTATTGCAAGTTTGACTGTTCAGCTTAATGTTAGAACAGCATGCTCTTCACCTATGCACGGTCATCAGCCCCCGCCAGATCCTGGCCTGTCATTTGTGTCGCAAGGAAGTACCACACCTGGTCATGTGTCAGGAGTTGGAGAGATGACCCCTTACTTAGAGTATGCAAACAACCCTGTCTTAGCATATTTTAATTGATAAAATAATATATTTATATTAAAGAAGATTATATGTGCTTCCTAAAGTTCCTTGGTAATATAATTGATTTATCATGTTTTTTACCAGAAACTTACAAATTATTATGTTATGAAAACCAGAGGATATCCCATATCGCTGGTTTGTTTTCTGGACCCTTCAGATAACTTGCATGGTGATTGGTCATGAAATTATTTCAATGCCAATCTCCTCCAATCTCTAGTAGTACAGTTTATTGTCAGTAAGTGACTCAAGTATGATAACTTCATCATAAGCTAATACTGGTGAATCAGGTAGCCCAGAAAAGTATTGGTAGGTTCATAAGTTAAAACTGGTTAATCAAGTAGCCCAGAAAAGTATTGGTAGGTTAACTGACTGGCATGATATGAATAAAATAATGTTTAAAATAGCAAACATATTTAAAACATAGTTTTTATTAAACGTTTTAGTGTTCATTTCAAAATTACAAATATGTTTATATGTAATTTCAGAGTAAATTAATGGAAGCCAACAATTAGAGAGTGGTGCAAATCAATGACAATAAGTGATACACGTACATGCCGTGCGTGCATGTAGAGTATTTGCACTGAGTACACAGAGATTAACAAGGAAAAAAACCTTTGATCAAAGTTCCTTGTTGATCCAGCTCATCCAAAGCCGATTGCCCCTACAATTGCCCCTCATCCACATGCGGTTAATGAGGAGCTGCAATATCCAATAGGTCAAGGGCAAGCAAACCGGAAACAATATGAAGATTAACTCATACAAATTGGTACATGATGTATGTAACTATGTTGTTTTAACTAACTCCAACAAACCATTATTATGAATTTAAAACTTGACAAAGCTGAAATCAATAATAACTGACTATGGATAGGAACATGTTGTTTGAATTTGGCAGCATGGTTTGATATGATGTATACGATTGAGTATGAAAGTGCATGTTTAACCCTGGCGGTTTTTTTCAGTCAGCAGATGACCTTATTATTTAAAATGATGCTTGAATTTATTTGTGTAATATAACGGCGTGACCAAATGTGTGACATTATGGTTGACTGTTTTGTCATTAAAATGTTTTACTAATGCTCATACATACTAATCAGTAATGTGATAAAATGTGATTTTAATAAGTGAACTGCTTATAAACAAAGGGCTGAAATAGCATTGTTTAAATACTCATGAACATAGCAAATAAGTGTCATTAGATGCCATGAGAATATTTATTATTTGAGTTTTAAGTGTGTAATGTATTGTGAATTTTGTTAATTAATTTGTTATTACAATAGAGGATCCAAAGTATTAAATCATAGATCACTCTGAAAAAGAAGAATTTGTAAAAACCTTGTCTGGCAAATAACTATATAAACATTGGGCCAAGCATTTTCCAGATTTTTTGTCACAGGTCAAGACCATGAACAGGAATTGTTGACTTTTATAGGTGTAATGTATCGTGAATTGTGTTAAGTTTCTCTATGGGAGACCCATGATCAAATATGGTTAGTTAATAGTTTTGTTATAACAATAGAGGATCCAAAGTATTCGATCATAGGTCACTCTGAAACAGAAGAATTTGTGAAAACCTTGTCTGGCAAATAACTAAATAAACATTGGGCTCAGCATTTTCCTGATTTTTTGTCACGAGTCAAGACTATGAACAGGAATTGTTGACTCTTTTAGCTATAAGCTGCCTAAGTCAATGTTGAGTGCGAGCTGCACATCACATTTGTTCATATTCCATTTACAATGACATCGAAGCACCATGCTCTATATAGATAATGTATTGTTTTCCATTGTTTATCAGTCTATAAACAACCATTTATTGTTATAGCCTTACATAAACTGTCATATATAAAGATGATAAAGTGCTGTTTATCCATAGATAAATAATTGGTGGAATTCAGAAAAAATTTGATCTGTCAAAATGTTGAAAATTGAAAACATTTATTCAAAATGTTATCAATAATAGTTTTGTTTCGTGAATATAGAGTATTACGTTTTGTGTTCATTATGTTATGGATTTTGTTGTTCTGGTTTAAACAGTATTAATAAATTACATGAAGAAATAAGAAGCTAGTTGTTAAATTTTGATTTATTATTATATTACACAGCAAAGCCAAAACATTACTGCCAGAATGTTAAGTGAACAACTTATTATAATACATTTTTTGTTCAACACTGAACAAAAGAATATGCATCAACTAAACATGACTCATAATACATTATTATTATACCCCCATTACGGGTAATGGGGGCTATATAGGAGTCACTTTGTCTGTCGGTCTGTCGGTCTGTCGGTCTGTCTGTCCCGAAAATTAGCTTGTCCGGGCCATAACTATGTCGTTCATTGAGGGCTTTCAAAATCATTTGGCACATTTCTTCACCATCATTGGACGGTGTGTCTCACGAAAGAATTACGTGAAAATCTCCTAGGTTAATGTCAGACTTTGAGGTAAAAGGTCAAAAATGGCCACACATGAGCTTGTCCGGGCAATTACTATGTTGTTCATTGTGAGATTTCTAAATCATTCGGCTGATTTTTTTCATCATTAAACAGTGTGTCACGCAAATGAATTATGTGGATATCTCCAAGGTCAAGGTCACACTTTGAGGTCAAAGGTCAAAAATGGCAATAAATGAGCTTTTCCGGGCCATAACTCTCTTGTTCGTTGAGAGATTTTAAAATCATTTTGCACATTTGTTTGCCATAATTGGACGGTGTGTCGCGCGAAAGAAGTACGTCGATATCACCAAGGTCAAGGTCACACTTTGAGGTAAGAGGTCAAAAATTGCCATAAATGAGCTTGTCCGGACCGTATCTATGTCATTAAATGTGAGATTTCAACATCATTTGGCACATTTGTTTACCATCAATGGACGGTGTGTCGCGCGAAAGAATTACGTCAATATCTCCAAGGTCAAGGTCACACTTTGAGGTCAAAGGTCAAAAATGGCCATAAATGAGCTTGTTTGTTTTATATGGGACAACATAAGCTGTAAGGAGGGGAAATCAAAACCCTGAGGCTGCAGTAAGGCCCATCAGTACAGCCACAATACTATTGTCAATATGTTTCAAACCCAACGTCAAAAGGATTAGGACGTATAAGCAGAAATTTGAAATAAATGTTTTATTTAAAAAATAACTGTACCTTATGTTACAATAAATTGGTGTAACTATTTGTTGAGATTTCATTGAAATCATAATGCAAGTAATTGATATTACTTTCCCACTCAGAAGCAAAGTGAAAATGGCTACATGCAAACAGCATTAAACGAAAACAGGTTTTATTATACCCCCACAAACGAAGTTTAGAGGGGTATATAGGAGTGAGCTTGTCTGTCGATCGTCTGTCGGTCTGTCTGTCAGTCCGTATTGGTTGTCCGCTCTCTTACTCAAGTTGTTTTCATCCGATCTTCACCAAACTGGGTCAGAAGTTGTATGTAGATGATGTCTAGGTCAAGTTCGAATATGGGTCATGCCGGGTCAAAAACTAGGTCACAGGGCCACTAAGTGCGTTTTAAACATTGAGCATGGTGTCGCTGTTTTTGTGAAGACAACATGCAACATGCGACATGTGGGGGTTTTCGTCACGTCTGTGACAAAGCTCTAGTATGAAAATACCTCATGAGTCAAAAGTTAAAGAGCATATAGACAGCTTTAATCTAAATAGGTGAGCCTTGCCCTGGGAAAATTGGGCTTAATGCCTGTGCGTTAATTGTCGTACGTGATTAACCTGTGCTGATCATACCAATCAGGCAGACAATTTCTGCTTTATTGTATTTTTTGTTGAAAGGGAGTCTCTTAGAGAAAATCCAGATAAGGTGGAAAGTGTTGCCCCTGATTAGCCTGTACAGTCTGCACAGCCTGTTCTTGGACAACCTTAAGTACATGCATTAAGCCCCCTTTTCCCAGAGCGAGGCTAAAATATTTATTAATTGATTGATCAAGTCTTCCACATAACATCTTTTAAGAAACTTTCAGAAAAACATGTTTATTTGATGGCAGGCACAGCAAAATCAGTAGTAAATTCATAGTATTCATTTTTGTTACATAATAATACATATTGCTGCTGGTTATAAATGTGGAAAAGTTTGAATATGCATTACTAAAATACATGTTAATTTTCTAAGAACTGCTTATTTAAAAAATACTGTATGTATTCCCCTGTAATATTTCTGACAAAAGAACAAGATAAATAAATAATGATTTATAGAACAGTAAACTTGGTTTTCATTTTGTATACAAAGGATAATTATGTTCTTATTATTTACACTATATTGAAAGAAATAAGATTACATCATTTAATAAACAATGCATAACTGCAGATTCAAATTTAAAACAACCATTTATCCACTTAAATGTTGCAAACATTCTAAAAAAAAAAGACTTAAAAAGCTGTTAACAATAATTTTATTAACTACTTTCTGTCAAAATAAAAGAACTGAAAAAGACTACAAACATAGAATTCCTGAAGATAAAACAATACTGATGCAATGTCACCATCCTACTCCTTGTCCCGGAACAAAACCCTAATAGTTGCCAGTTAAACATTGATATTTGGCACGGATCACCTCAAAACAAAAGGCAGGGACAGTTTTGTGTCGTTCCGTTGAAGGTGTCCATGTATCCAAAGGATGTACTGTGATCAATTTGTGTCCTCCACATCTTCAGTGCGAACACGTTGTTCCGAAACGTTTCCTGGATAAGGAAGGGGAGAGGATCAGGCACCACTAAACCCTTTTTCTGAAAAATATGAACACATAAAAAACTCAAAACCCCTTGCTAAATAATATATATATAGCTGTTATTGTCCAACTTTTAAGATGCAGGAACATAATCGCCACTGTTTTGACAATAAATCAGTTAACTTTTCTACACTTTTGATTTTAGCTGAGACAATTACATGAGTAGTTTTACGTGTTCTATATTCATATTACAAGCAACAATATTTGATAAAGATAAAATGCATTATTAACTCTGTTAAACAGGCCCACAGAAAAATAAACATGAAAAATGGGTTATATTCAACAACAGTAAACATACTGGTCTGTGGCTTGTACAGTATTGTGAGGCCATGCCACAACAAAGCTGGTCTTCATTATGGTCCACCAAATGGACAATTCTTGCAAACACACCATCATGGTTAGCTTGAGGATGGTCCAAGCTGGGCCAGGGCAGGCTGTCAGGGATAACTGCTGGCTGTCTGGCAGCAATTTCCTTCAACAGCTCCTATGCTTCCGTATAAGTAAGGTGGTCTATGATATCCTAGAAAAGACATTTCTGCATTTAAACAAAAATACAATAAATGTTTTGAACATAAAGCTAAGAATTTTGACATAAGATGTAGCGACATG
>VMBQ01008144.1:22352-35247 GCA_007657795.1 Dreissena rostriformis
GTGTTTTTCGATTGGATATGCTTAAAATAATCACTAATCATATTAGTTGATACATTTATTTTTGCGGGCAAAGCACTTTCGTTTCCGCACATTTGCGAAGAAGATAAAAATAACACTTCTGAAAATTTCCGATATCGAGAAAAATAGGTAAGATACATTGCCCAGTTGAAAAATTGCTCTTATTTTGTAGGTAAATCATTTTCCTTTCCATTCATGCCACTAATTGCTTTGCAAAATGCCGTGATTCTGCTGGTTATTGCTAATGTATGGACCCACTATTGACCCGTTTCAAAACATCCAAGATGGCTGCCAATGTTGAACATTCTTACGTAAATATCAATTGTTCTTTATTTTTTCTCTGGTAAGTTGACAAAAATGTGTTGTAAGTGTTAAACATCATAGAAGTATATACTTATGCTGACATTATATTGTAATGGTAGATTTCATTCGTATATCTGTAAATAGATGTATGGATAATACAAAATACAGACTTGCACAATTCGGACAGCAAGTATTTTGGATATAGCATTAATGTATGTTTATTTTCGATACAGTCACTGTATTTTAGTTATATAATGTAGATATATTATTTCTTTGATTTCAATTATTCTTTTTGCAGACATATGTCTGATCCCAATCAGTCAGGGTCCCAGTCAGAACAGACACAGTCAGAGTCTCAGGATTGTCAAGAGTCACAAGTTTATGTAGGTTCAAAAAAGTTACATTATTAGTCTTATAATGTACTATTTTTCCCAATTGTATAAGAATAAACATTACAATTCATTGTTCAACAGGTTTGGATGATGTTCCCAAAATATATGTAGAAAAAAGCCCTTTTAATCATAATTTGCTTAGAACAGTTTATATTTCAGTGAAAAAAAGACTGTATTTGGCAATTTTTACTTTTTTTTTTCAAATTTTATGACACTTCAAAGTATACACATGCAATATGTAATTTATAACTTATTAATTATATTGTTTACTGTTCTTTACAAAAAATAATGAACAACATTATTATCATTGTAATGGTATCAGTTAAATGTAATTATGGACATGTTCTCCTTTTAAAGTTGTTCTGTACTATTATTATTATATGGATTTATGTGGCGGCTTGGTCATACTGGTTTGCTGATTCAAGTGCTATGCATTATGTGATTTTTGTTTATGCTTTATCCTTATATCTTTTTCAGACCTTGAGACACAGCCATTGGCAAAGAAGCAGAAACTGAACTGAGCCGGTAGATCTATAGCAAAAGGCAGGCGGAAGTCCATGTTTCTTTGTGTTTTTGTTTATTTTGCCATAAACTTTGTGCAGTAAAAAGTGCAAAATCAATAAAAAATATTTGTTATAAATATGTATTAATGTGTTTTATGTCTAAAAAGGCATTCACATAGATAAAAAATAACTTATAAATGCCCAAAATAGCTGGTTAAATGCAAATGTCAGTTTTTTGCTGGCAATGAACCATTTTTTTGGCAAAAAAAAAACAGCAGAAAAATGTACCTATTTTGTTACGTTTTTTAAAAAAATCATAAAAATTTCATTTTTCAACTAAATAAAAAAAGAAAGACATCATTTTGTTTCTTTAAAGTAGTATAACATCAATGCCAAATATCATTCAAATATTCCCATTAAAAAAAATCATTGCCTCTTGCTATCTCAAGTACAAACTTTTCAAGAAAGAGTTTAACTGAACTGCAGGAATGTTCTCCAGATTCCGAGTTTGAGTTGGCAGTGCTTCTGTTAACCAACGAGTGAAAATTGCCACATCCGATTTTGTTTTACTAACAGTTTTTTTTTGCTTTTTGGCCATCAACAAAATCCGAAATTTCCTCGTCCGTCAACATCTTACCAAACGACAACATAAACAGACGATTCCCGGTAAACAGATGCTTTAATTTCTTCTATGCTATTATCAAGACAAGCGCCTGTGTGAATCGATTATTGTACATTCGGATACTTTTTCTCGGTAACAGCTTTCATCGTTATAAAACAAATGCTTAGTGCATTTGTACTCAACTGTCCAATATGGAAAAAATACAGACTGTTTGGATCCAATACCGGAATATATTGGACGGTCACGTGGTACTTATGAAGAATGCCCATTGGATGAATTTACTGGATATAGAATAATTCGTTTTATTGTTGCCTGTCTATTTTAAAGAGAGTCAAACCTATTGTATGAAATTGGTTTAAAGCAAAACTTCTGCTTTCTACAAAGAAATGTCGAATATTTATTGATTTGTTTACCATATACTTGGTATGAAACTAACATGCCCTTGATTTATAGGTCGATTTGTCCGCTTCACCTTAATTGTAGTTGTGCCAGCTGCAGTTTTCCTGAACTTTGAGAAAATGTAAAAAAAAAAAAACGGCAAATAAACATTTACCGTACACAATGCATATATATCTAAAAATTATATAGAGAACAGAAAACTGACAAATGTATACCCGATACGTGTCTACTTCTCAGTAAACGCTGGCAAGCGCGAATAAATATATACGTATCAGCCGTTTTGCCATTTCGGTATCGATTCGAAATACCGATAAATGTCCGAACAATTTTGCTGTATTAGTTTGCGAGTTAATTTAAGTAAATACATGTATGTGTAAAGACTATACAATTTGACTGCCTTAGTTGTAAAATACTCTTCCATCTAAAATGCGGGCGCGATGTTCCAAAATTGTACAAATTAAAATTAATTTCACAGGAATTTAAATTTGGCTCTAAAAACATGGCGGCGATGCCTGAGAAAAAAATCATTTTAAGCCTAATACTTTTCATTCGGGCGACATTTCATAATCAGAAGCAAAGGTCACTGATCGTAATAAATCCGAAAAAAATAATATTTTTAACAGGCTGATTGATATAAACAAGAGGACAGTGGGTGTGTGGCAAAATGGATAAACGGCACAATAAAAGAAATAATAAACTTTCTTTATGTCATTTTACAATTTAAAGTAGCAGCAAACCCGGCGAACATCTCATCAATTTGTGGTAGCCTTAGTGATCAGAAATATTGGAAGTAACTTGTGATTTACACATAAAAGTGTAGTTTTTAAGTAAAGAGATGCAACTATTCTTATTTTCATTAACATGTTTACATACAGACATGCCGTTATTAAGAATGCAATAAAAATACACAAAGAATACTATAATAAGCGAAACGTTATCTCCTCTCGAATATATGCTCTCCTTTCGCGCCATGTTGAACTCGTACATGCACCACTTGCTCTTAGAAAAGCATTTGACAAGATAACAACCGTTTTTCTGCTGCTATCGATAGCTTGTATGATGTTGTCTGAGATGGCATTACCAGCGAAAAAGTCTCTCTGGTGAAGGCAAAGCGACACGTGTTCTGTCTCCACTCGTGGAAGGAACTCGTCAAGAATGAAGCGTATATTGTCTTCAGAGTAGGAGATAAATGCCTCATATTTATAGTTCTCAATAACAGTATAAACCGGCAGCCTTTTGTATCCAAAATATCTCTTCTTCGACCTGTACATTGAGTAACGAAGTTTCCATCGATTTTTGTATATAACTCCTCCAATAACTAATGAAATGAATGCCGCTAAAGCTATGCAACATATTACAATGACGGTCGTGTATGATTCACACCTGGAGGCTAGGTTTCCAATGCCTTGGCAAAACTCTTTGGCATTCAAAACGTTTTTATCAGATGTAACGAATGTACCCGTTTCTTTAAAAAAAAAGATCTGTTGTTATTGATAGATATACAAGTTATGACGTTTAACTTCAAACCGACATTTTTTGGCGAACATTTATAAAACACCTATGATTATCGCATCATTTTCTATTAGAAACTTCAAATTACCTATTGTTGAAACTACACTTGTTTGTGACTATCAATAATTGGTGTCCATTACAATGTAATATTCTTAATCATATAATGTTCGGTGAAAAGTTTATCTAAAATAAATAATTATCTCAGCAAAATCTAATAAAACTCTTAGAAAATGTCATTTTAGTGTCTTAAAAGAGAGCATACTTTCAGGTCTTATGCAAGATTTTATAACAAAAACAACAGGTATAACCAGAGGTTTCTAAATTGTATTCACACTATTAATACTAAAATTTAAAGTGTATGACATGTTTAGACAATATATCATTAAATCAGAAAATTTCAAGATTCTTAATAAAAAGTTTCTTACAAAGGTTCAAAATACCACCCCTGATCAAACTAACTCTACTTCATTTAATTGTTTTATTATCATTTTCGTTTAATATTAACGTTTCCATTTCGACAGCTGATTGCTAAGTTGTAGCATCCGAAACAGACATGTTAACAGTTGGAAAATGACAATTAAAAACCAAACAAGGCCCTGATCTGTAGGTGTCACTTAATTAAAACAATACTAAGTTTATAGAACTGATCGATTGGAAATTGGCAAGACGCATATAAGCTGAAAGTCAATACAAAAACAAACAATAATTAAATTCTTTTACATTTCTGAGTGGCCATTTAATATTTGAACGAGTTCGCATATAACTGAATTTCCAGTTACAGCAAAAGCCTTTCGTTTGACTTTCTATTCATCAACATCAATGTATATGTAATTTGATGTTTAGGCTGTTTATCCTCAAACCACTAGTTAAATTATTCACTTGAAAATCTGCCCATTTCTGATAAAGCTTAATATTTTGACCTTTTTTATTTCAACGTTCTTGTCAACGTCTGTTTAACGACCTCATCATTATCATTATCATCAATCATTATTCAATTGCATCAATATTCAAATGACAATTTTTATGGATCGTTTTATTTCTGGAACATTTAACATGACCTCGAAGTAATGCTTATATGTAAACCCATAAAGAAAAAGAAATGTGTCATTTATCGACAAAGCTTGAATAGGTTTATAATGCAGAACCCATATTGAAATGATATAATATCAATTTTTTTTAATCGTTAGTGTATTTTTTTTTTAAATGATGTGACATTAAAAGCCAATTAAACAGTCATAAACGTCACATTACGATGCAGGGACTAGTATAAATATCTTACACAGATTACTATCGTGAGAGATCATTTTCTTGATGCCTTTTTAGTTTTTACTTATTCTGTACTTACATTTTATCAATGGTCTTTTATCTATGATCCATTGTCCCTATGTACTGCATATACGCAAAATTAATTACCTTTTTGTTTTGGAGACGTTTCCATTGAGTTATAAGAATAATATCAGGATGTGAGGCATCAATGAGTTGGTCCTTCAGAAATGAAAATTGATTTATAGCACATAGGATAATCTTCATCATAATTAGTTTATTCCAGGAAACGTGAATGGAATCTTCTGTGCTCGTGCAATTAGGTTTCTGACAAGTATTAAGTGTTCATTATTTCTACAGATACGTATCATTCCGGATTTAAATCTCGGTGAAGGAAGAATGTTTTGTTTTATTTTTTTATACTTTACTTATTTCAGATAATTCAAAATCACATAGTTTTGTTTGTAAATAACGTGTAATGACATTAACAAAAAAAACTGCGAAGAAGTCTCTTTAACTGTACAATTTGCTAAGTAGGCAGATTCAGCATTCGCAACGTGTAGTTTTGTACGCGCAGTGTTTAACTTAATGTGACATGCGGCTTGTATTAAACGAACGTTAAGTTATTGTTGGATATACATAAACTGTAAAACTTAAACATTTAGTCTATCATGATAATATTTTAATTTTTATAAGCGGTATGTTGATATACTGATGTTCCATAATTTCGTCTGCCAATTGATGATTTGTACCGCTGTTGAATTTAATATTATAATAAGTATTATATTAAAGGGGAATATCGACGGACTCCCCTCCCTCTAAATATAGACATTTTTTATAAACAATACAAATTGATAGATATTAAACATTTGCTTATTTCAATAAAAATATCAATAAACAAAAGTCCCGTTTTCGATAGCGATTATAACGGTAACCTATGTAAATTCCATTTATTATCATTTTACAACTACCACACTAAATGTCCCCGGGGACAACTTTTTATGAAAATGATCATAACAATCATTTGTTAATAAGCGTGTATAACAACAAGACATATGGGAAACCATTTTACAAATACTAGACAAATTAAAAAATATTATACCATATTAACCGTCGATATGCTCCTTAAATTGTAAACTGAACATACCTGCAGCTATAGAGAGAAGCATGCTTCCTTGCAAACTGGCGTCACTTATAATTGCTGCGACAACTGCACAATATATTAGAAATCCACATCTTCCATCGATTCTGTCAACGTTTTTCCTTTTAAGAAAAACCTTTACAAAGCAAACTGCTTATCCAAATAAAGAAAACGCCAAGAACAAAGCCTTTATTATAGATCCCACATCCATTATGAACAATGTGTATGTGCGCAAATCAATGTCCTTAGAATTAGCAAACGACGTGAATGATTAGGCAACTATTGATGCTCCAACTAGATCGTTCAATGTTCATTTCAGTATTCCCAGATAAATACCATTCGCCACACGATAACATGTATTTAAGACGTTGCCTGCAATCGCCCGGTCCTAGTATTTGTGTGTCGTCTTTACGGTTAACTTCACCAATAACACTAGTGTTGCTGCATGGTCCACATATCTTGCAATAACGATGGCATCAACATAGATTTGTTGTTATAACTTACTCCTATAAACCAATCATGATCACTTATAGTTGGAAATTTCCCCCAAAAATAGCGATGGGTATATAGGACTTTGATGGTTTAGCATTCTTACCTTTCTTAAGTAGCAATGAGTGATCTCATAAATCGTCCACATACTAGTATTGCTTGCATCATTTCTTAAGGGACAATTTGGAAAGCAAATTCGGGGAAATTATTAGGTACAATGTGCTTTATGAAACAATATCAGTACGCCAATGCAAACGATGACTACCAATCATTTCAAAATCGTTGCGTCTTGATTGAAAAATAAAATACATAGTAAGGTAACGGAACACTTCAAAACAAATGTAATTGTTTTCTAGTGCTTTGTAAACACACAACTTGTCCTTCGGTGCAAACAAGGTTGACGGGTAATCAATTTCCAAAATGTTTACCAAACGATTGGTCTCGCTGGAACTGTCAATTCACAAGCAAAGGTGTGTGTGACACTCAATCACGTTGCTTGGAGTAATTTAAGAGTTCCAACCGACATTGCTTTTAACTCAATCGTAAAAATAGCATCAACATTGATTAGCTGCTACTTGTTGATCGAGATTAGAGTCGGCCATTCAAGTGTTTAAAAAATATTTTTATTGATTAATGTTTGCAGATGCGTGCATAATCAAATCGATTTTATTTAAAGCAACATAAAAAAAACATTGGTCAAACAAAAGGCTCTTCAACATTTTGCAATAAGTCTCTTTTTTTCCATTCCAGTCTAGAATATTTTAAGTGGGACTTATTTCAGTCAAACTATTTTAATATCAAGTTAAGGTAAGACATAGAACAAAAATGATGCAATGCAATATATATTAGAGTACTTAGCATGTTGTGTTATGCAAAAGTCAGTAAAAAGTACTCAAGATTATGATTTTGCTTATTTTGCCTTCTTTTCTAGCTGATTAGGTTCCCATAAAAGAGTACGAGAAAGATATTTATTACTTTAAGTTTATATCACATCCTTACAAATGAATTGTTAGAACCCTGGCTAAAAGCTGATAAGCACTTCCGCATGAATTTATGTAAAACGACAATGCTCGATTGATTGTTCCAATAATATTATTATTTCTAATCCTAAATGAAATTGCTCTTGCCAGATAAATGTGCAAGCAACCTTTATTCTATTCTGCGTTATCCATCTGTTCGTTGTTCACAACACCATGTGACCGTTGTCAAATGCAGTCGTATTTGCCTGTTCCACGAAATCCGCATAAAGAAGCAAGAATTAAGCAGTTTGTCCGGATAGTTAATGTCCTCATGCATGTTTATCATCAATCATGTAAATCAGATATACTCCATAGAAGTACGAAACAAGTGCATGTGTTTAATGTGCTTGGGACACGAGATCCGACATTAAAAACACTCATATTTGTGGTTAATATTCTTGTTTGAGCTTCTTTTCAAAAACGTATATTTCTCTGTGTCTACATTTACGAATGTTTCAGAAAATTCTTATCAAGTTCAGATTTCTGCCATACAAGAGGACGGCATCGTTTGTTAAAAAAAAATGACAGAAATTTAATGACAAATACGAACATCTTAGAAATATTTTCCTTACTGACCTGAAGATTTTCAGAGAAGAATCAACAACCATTCAGTAGACAATTATCAACAAGCTGTGTCTTCCAGCCAACAAATTGTGTTTGCAAAGCTGATCTATTATAAATTCAGAGGGAGTTATGTTTTAAATATAAAACGTTTGTTAAAATAAATTACGTTTTTGTCGATACTTTTTTCTATACTCATATATGAATACCACCATCGTTTGCCAACCAGTTGGTGGAGTCTAAACTTGACGCCCCGCGTCTATATAAACTATAACTGTGTTATACCAATTATCATGTGCCGTCTGAAAAGCCGTCAAGTGTTCGTACATTATTCATTAATAACGTTCTATGGAATCACGTATCAGATTTTACATTAAAATATCGAAGAATCATTGACGTAATTCACTTCCTTTCACCGATATCATATGTCTGCACTTTTTCTTCTTAATTTAATGAAGTTGATATTCTAGACGCTCGTGACAAGGTAATACAAATCAGTTCTTAACTGAACAACAACTGATGGGGGCGGTGCAATTACCTGGCGGAAAAGCGTGGTTGATCTCTAGGCAGACAAAGTGTCCAGTTGAGAAAGTAAAAAGTGTTAAGTTATGATTGTGTAATAATAGTGTTTCCTTGTGTATTTGAAGAACACACGACTTAATGTTTTTGTTTTTTTTTATTTACGATTTATTTGAAATTATAGCAGGGAAGCTTTATACAGATATGTACATTTTTTTTAAAGAAAAACAAATATGAAAAACATATAAGCAAAAACAATTCTTTGGCAATGTATTGTAGGATATATGTTCATCAGTCAAAGATCTATGTAAATCTAAATCTGACATTTCATATGCCATAGCGCGTGCGTGTCTTCTAAAACACGATCGGAGAAGGCTATGCCCGCACGCGCAATTGAAAGCTGTCGTATGGACACTCGCGGCCAACGTTAAATAAAACACGCCTGTTTTAACAGACAGAAGATATGATTACCAAAATATCAAATTATGACTGTTTTTTATCCCGTTAGCGGTTGATAACATCACACCAAAATAAAACATGTACATGTACAAGAAACATGTGAAAATCGATACAGTACATAGTGTTTTCGTGTAACACACGTCTTGATCGTTCAAATGTTTTCTATCAAATAAGTCGCGACCAAGGCTTTGGAGGGAGATGAAGCAGAGGACTATGAAGGCGACACAGAAAGGTAGGATGAATGTGATAAGAGTGACGTATCCGGACCACACGCCTCCATACTGGCATGGGGTTGTCAGGTCAGCAAAACAGACGCCCATCTCTGAAACAGCATCCACATTCGTTATGTTAGTGGGACGATATGGTCATTTAATTCAGCTATTTATTTATTTGTATCTGCTTTGCTTGAATAATCTATCATTTATTTAATTTTGTATCAAAGGATATGGACTATTTCAATACAAATTGAGGATGCATTTTGACAATTTAGTGTTACGTTGATAACATTTACTAACACGGTTTGATGTCAATTACAAGATCACCATTCCAGCATGAACCAATCTTTCTGCTTGGTGAATTATCATGGATTATATTGTCTTGTTTCGTATGAGCTTAAAAAACATGAAGGCCTCCGTGCTAATCGAGCGTTAACTCATTTTGCGGGCGTCTGCGAATATTAACGACCACAAAAAGTTGTAATTAACCTCCATAATTACATGTTTTGTATTTCTCTCCGGGTAATGGCTCTGTTATCTTATCATACTGCTTCATTAAATAACCCAGCTCTTACAGGTACAAAAAAAAACACATAAATCGTATCATTAGTTGCAATGCATGTAATTTACATACATAAAGTTGAATCTAACATACCTTTTGGATAGTCAACATGTAAATATCGATTAAAACTATACTTTCATACAATACATTAATCCCGGATAAAAACATATGACGATAACGTACCTTGAATTGGAAGAAATGTATGCAGATACTGTAAATAGTTTGATTCGTCTATATTTACTGTAACGGTAGCATCGGAAATATTCAACATCCTTGCGACGTCATGTATGAAACTTAGTTGTGTGACACTGTTTATTAGCACGCTATCATTATAGTGCTCAATAAATCTACGAAACGTCTTATAATCTAAAGCACGGATATAAAACCGTAACCCATGGCGTAGCCATGATGATTGACTCACAATGACGTCATAATGTTCATGCAAGTGCTGACCAATCACAGTGAGCATATTATTTTCTGGCGAATCGTAAGATGATCGTCTTAAATTGCTAAACAGTTGATGAAGATTTTCTAATTGCACGTGTCCGTGAACCTCGGCGGGGCCGTTGTCCGGTATTGTTAAGTTTGTACATACAGCGACACTTATAAAACCTAAAAAACAGAAATATAGACATATTAAAAAAAAAATTAAAACAATAAACCAACAATCAACTAACATAATCCTCCATATCGATCAGTAAATATAAGAAAACATTAAATAAAGACAGCGTATCGTTAAATGCCTTCAAAAAAATGAACACTTTTAAGTTCAAAGTAAATGAAAGTAAATGTAAATATAATCTATGAAATGATTATTACGGTATATGTCCTCTCATCTTGTTCCTTTTTATCATGTATTTGATCGAATGGGACAAGCTGTTGTCAATTAATTACATTGTTTAATTATGATTTTATATTGATCAAGGCAAATAAATTTGATCATGCAGTTAAACAAAACACCAACCTTTTGTACAAGGAGGTCCAACATGACGCCCCCACAATTTTTAGGTTAGAGTGTTTCACTCAGTAATTTTGTTTTAACGCACTTGTGTTTTATGAATGTTATGAATTTATGAAATAATAATGATGTTATTGCCTCTCATGTATGTGAACTCCAAACACATAGAATGGCCCAGTAAGCGCTAAGGCCAGCAAAAGCGTGATTCCAGTAACTGTAATCTTGGTATTCCGTTAAGAAAATGTTGAGTCGCACTCCATTGGAAGCATGGGCGCAAAGTATCTGAAATACCGGAACGTCAAGTTTAGTTTAATGATTATGTATGAGTTTAAGTATTCTATATTGTTAAAAGTATATTTCCGGCAATAATATGTATTGAAATCAATTTTACACTATTGGGTAAAAGAACATTGTAATTCTCAGAGAAACAACCCTCTCAATGACGACAATAGTAATGAACCAGCTGATGCACGCATGCGCAACCGATGAGATGTAACCCCAAAGCATGCAGCATGAAAATCCGAGAGGCCACCTTCCTGAAAGGAATTGATAGAAGCCTTATATCTCGCATCGCATTCTCGAATCTTCGCATCGTAATCTCGCAACCTCCCATCGTGATTTTACACTATTGACCTTTGATTTACAAGGGCGAGAACGCGAAACTATGATGTCGAGGCACGAGCGTACGATGCTTCCTCATTAGATCACGATGCGGTATTACGGGAATACGATGCGAGATAGCGAAACAGCGATGTGATATCATTAATTCCCTTGAACTTAATTTGTTAGCTTAAAGATGAGTATTCTAACTTTTAATTTTAAACTTTCTTTAAGTAATTTTGTTTAAAGATAACACCATAAAACTTGCTTTCTTTTCATTAAATAAACCAGGTGCACGTTTCTTTAAAAAGATCGGTTGTAATTGAACGACATGCAAGTTATGACTTTTAACTTCAAACATACATTTTATTTTGATTTTTTTTATAAAACTCCTTTGATTATTTTCTATTAATTAACAGAACATTATAAGATGTTTTCTTATGTACCTTAACAATTTTTATAAGTAATCTAAAAATAAATGTATTTGTTTCTTTAGATGTTGAAAACTTTTGCAGCAGTCTTTAAAGTTAAGAACTTTCTTAGAAAATCAATTATGAATTTGATATCATTCAAAGGTAAGCTTTGATTTAATAATAATAATTCGGATAAAATTATTAATGAGTTCAAGAAACACACTGTCTGTTATCTCTCTGTGATGTTATGTTTATCTTATTCCATGACAGATTTAATCCCTTACAAAGGTTTATCTAACGAGGCCTTATCTTCTTCGTCTACGTTTTTAAATATATGTTTAGTTTCACGACTTAAACAACATGGTAAGGTAAGAGATTACTTCATCGATGAATCCCCAGTTTCTTAAAAATCTGAGATTCAAACATAATTCCATAGTGTGTGTCACGTTAAGCACATGAAAACATGTAAATTAAAACATATGTAACGTGCAAGGTAACTTAAACCAGACTGAGATTCACGCTTGCTAAAGATATATAATATTTTCGCTTGCTGCTTTACCAGTGTGATTAGAAACAAAGGATTTGAAAACAATGATTGGTGCATATAATAAATCACCGTAGACATCAACAAAACAATGTAACAAGCTAATCAATAAGAACAACGGACGATTCAGGTCTGAAACTTTGGATGAGGCTGGTTTGAAACTACGGATGAGCCTAGTATGAAACTATGGATGAGCCTGGTTTGAAACTATGGATGAGCCTAGTATGAAACTATGGATGAGCCTAGTATGAAACTATGGATGAGCCTGGTATGAAACTACGGATGAGCTAAGTATGAAACTATGGATGAGCTTAGTATGAAACTATGGATGAGCTTAGTATGAAACTATGGATGAGCTTAGTATGAAACTATGGATGAGCTTAGTATGAAACTATGGATGAGC
>VMBQ01008145.1:6601-40098 GCA_007657795.1 Dreissena rostriformis
GAGTTATGGCCCTTTGTATCTTGAAAAAATGCTTTTTACTATAGGCACTTTTGTGTCCGGAGCCATATCTTGGAAGTGCTCTGGCGGATTTCATTGAAACTTGGTATGAGTATATATATGGATAAGACAATGATGCACGCCAAATGGCATTGTACAACATCTGTTAATAACGGAGTTATAGCCCTTTGTATCTTGAAAAAATGCTTTTTACTATAGGCACTTTTGTGTCCGGAGCCATATCTTGGAAGTGCTTTGGCGGATTTTATTGAAACTTGGTATGAGTGTATATATGGATAAGAGGATGATGCACGCCAAATGGCATTGTACACCATCTGTTAATAACGGAGTAATGGCCCTTTGTATCTTGAAAAAATGCTTTTTTCTATAGGCACTTTTGTGTCCGGAGCCATATCTTGGAAGTGATTTGACGGATTTCATTGAAAATTGGTATAAGTATATTTATGGAAAAGACGATGATGCACGCCCAATGGAATTGTACACCATCTGTTAATAACGGAGTTATGGCCCTTTGTATCTTGAAAAAATGCTTTTGACAAAAGGCACTTTTGTGTCCGGAGCCATATCTTGGAAGTTCTTTGGCGGATTTCATTGAAACTTAGTATGAGTATATATATGGATAAGAGGATGATGCACACCAAATGGCATTGTACACCATTTGTTAATAACTGAGTTATGGCCCTTTGTATCGTAGTATGTTCATCCGTCCAAT
The DNA here is from genome assembly GCA_007657795.1 of Dreissena rostriformis. Classification (NCBI taxonomy): domain Eukaryota; kingdom Metazoa; phylum Mollusca; class Bivalvia; order Myida; family Dreissenidae; genus Dreissena; species Dreissena rostriformis. The sequence continues at coordinate 7,332 of VMBQ01008145.1, forward strand.
TTGCACTCATCCTTTAACAAAATATATGTTGCGTGGGATATCAATTCTACGAATTTGCTTGTTACTCAAATATTAACCTATTACATTTGTTTGCAATACGTTTCAATTTATTAAGACTTGAGAACATTCATTTCAAACTAACTTTATGTTCTAGATACATATTAAATTTTTGACGGGAGTTATTAATCATCTCTTTTACCAAACCAATTAGCGGATAAGACTAATTAGACTAATTAGTCCAACAAGGTGTTGATTGGCTCTATCAATCGCCTTTAATCGGGTGCCGATTGTCCGGGTTAACAATCAAATCGGGTGACAATTGTCCTCGTCGACACATTAACGAGGTGCCGATTGTCCGGAAATGCAAAAATACACAGGGTGCCGATTGTCCGGGTGCCGTTTTTCCGGATACCCACAAATTTAGATTCTTAGTTTTAAGATATTCACATCCCTTGTATTTTGAATTATTTCACGCACACAAGTGATGAGACATGGCAACATGCAATTTATTATATTGTTGAAATACATGAAAATTATAGCCATGTCCTTATCCGAAATATCTTACATGATGAAAATAAAATGTATTGTGACAAGACAAAAAAATATAATCAATTATCGGGTTTCAAAAATGATTAATCTGTAAAATACGATTTATATTGAAATTTGTGGCAATCAGGAACGGCACTTTATTCGGGACGTTCATAAATTCGAATAATTGAATTTAAGGTGTAACAATTGGATATTCAAACATATTTAAATAATGTTAAAACCATTATTCGAATATCATTTCAGTATTCGTTCCCATCCCTACTTATAATATAATAACATTTTTCACTCAAAAACTTGACTTTGATTGGAGTGTGATTGGAGGTTTTGTCCTGAACTTTTTTTGCTAGTTTCTAAGGAAGTTTTACAGACTTAACTTGGGATTGCATTTGGGGAAAATCATGTCAATGTCCAGGTTAGTATTACTAAAACTAGAACAATGGTTGGCAATTAATAACTTAAGTTATGATGGAGGTATTTTGCTTAAAGTTTGTGTATAGGTAACTTTATTAACTCATGGCTTGAGACTGCTGGTTTGTCAAACGTACTGTAACTGGAAACTATTAAATGAGTGTTTGCTCAATAACATAAGTTTGGATTGAGGTATTTAGTTGTGAAGTTAGCTTATATATATACATATATAGCTTGGAATTGTGTTCTGGCATGTTGGGTTAAGGTCAAGGTCAATATAAGTGGAAATAGTAACAATGTTTCCTATAAACAACTTGAGTTTAAGGTTAATGTAGACATAGCAGGATTGCACAGTTTATTATCTTAAAGTCAATTAATTAAAATTAAAACTTCAATTATTGAAAACCTAGTTTTGTAGCATAGCCACGTTCCTTTTTAGTATAGTTAACTGTGATTATGGTTGAAGACTATTTACAGTGAGATCTATCTTTTACATTAAAAGGTACTAACATACTGTTGCCATTGTACAATTAAAGATATATTGAATATGCATGTTAAAGCTTTTAAATCATGTATTTGAGGTCAGTGAACCTGCTTCTGCATAGAACAAGTAACATGAGTTAGGGTGGAGATTTTGTGCTTTTGTTTTTTTTTGGCACCTTGACGCATTTCTTATTAGTAAAGGTACATGTGCTTGTGGTGTTAGTATTGTGTTACGAAGCGATACAGTTATAAAAATAGTGTACTACTATACTGAAGTATTGTACATGAATAGTGACATGTGCATTTTAGCGGTATTTTAATCATATTATTGTGGTCAGACGGGCTGGTTAATCTACTACTTCTGTAGCTAGGCATGTATGGTCGCTTGAAGTGACTTACCAATAAAAGGTGTAATACTTATACCGGTTAGTAACAACTGCCATACTTAGTCTGGGCTGAACACGCAATCCCTGGATCGACAGTGTCCCACTACCAACTGATCTGGCCAGGCCCGATCAAGAAAGCTGTGAAATGTTCCGTGATTTCAGTGAAGGGTGTTATTACAACGAATGTTATTTGTCCAAAGATGTAGTTAACACGTGAATTTCTATATTGGAAGTGTTTGAATACATTGGTCAAATATGTGAGTATCCAAACAAATACCAGGTATATAACATATAGTAATCATGTTGTTTTGTTTATAGAAACGATTTTTTGAAGAAGAAACTGGAGACATATCTAGATTGTGGGCAGATGTATGCAATGAGGATTAGCTTGGACAAGTATGGATGCTATGATGTGTTTTACCTGAAAAATCCAGGGGATAAGCTGTATAGGTGGTCAACTGGCAAGGTATGTGACTTGTGGGATAAACATGTTTATGATGTTTGAATAAACATTTGATTACATTTTTTATTACCTTCATGAACATTGTGACGAGGAAATTAAGGTTTACCACTGAAAACAATAAATGTCTTTTAAAAGACAATCAGTGTTAAAATTATAAAAATAATTATTATATGGTATTATTTAAATAAAATACACCAGAAGAGGACCAATGTGCTATTTGGCTTCTTTGATCCCATGATAAGCTATATTCAATACTTATCATTTTTTTTTAAATACTAATATTGAAACATAGTATTTTAGCTACGCAATTGAAGTTATGGATACAATTTTGATGTATTTAATACTTCTTTTACTTCATAATAATTAAAGAAAAAATTGGTACGATAGTGTTTTAAATTAAAGAACATCAACTGAGAAGTTTGTAGAAAAATGATAGAATAACTAATTATAAATAAAATGCAACAGCAATTCCAATATGAATTACAAATAACAGTTCGGTCATAATATTTCAATTTCCCATTCATTGAAACTCGTTGGTGTATGATTGTTTATTAGCACATTAATGCCTGTGTCATTAGCACGAAATTACTGAACGCTTTTTAGAATCGTGAACTAGTTTATGCCCAGAATCAAATTGGTCAGAATAAAATAGCAAAATACTTCATCAATTGTACACTTTTATATTTCGCCCTTAAACAATACTGGAATTTAAAAGTTAACAGTCTTATCATGAAAAAAACAAAACGTTTAATACTGCTAAGAGGCAATCGCGGGCTCATTGTGCAAAGTAGTGTATGACTGACATGAACATCCCTGTCAACATTGCCATTGTTTTTCGTTTTGGCCGAACACAAAAGTTATTCAATAGTAAGAACGCACATAAAATTCTTGACATAACATGTGGAAAATTGTGCAAGATTATGTTCTGTAGTATAGTGTGAGTTTTAGATGTGCGTTTTACTTTTTTTATATTGCTTAATGAAAACAATTGTTTCTTGTTTTATTCTCAAATGGTCTGCACCTTAACTGGTATATGTTAAACAATTTCAGTAAGTTTGAATTGCCTAAATAAAGAATATTAGCCCATGTGATTTGCGTTCAATATTCCCATAATAAATGTTCTCAACAAATTTAACCAGTTACACCGAAAATAACATCATTACAAGTAATATCTTGTATTCAGATGCTTAAGAATGTAGTAATGTGAGTGTATCTACTGAAATTCAAATATGGTAATGGTATTTCTTTTTTTGTGATAAAATTGAAGTATTTATTTCAGTTAGCTAACGAAAAGATAAACACGTATATATTTTAACTGATCGATCATTCAATTGTGTAATGCTATATGTTGTTTGTTATTTAGGTTGTTCAGACTGTAGATGGCTACACAATCAAAGACCTGGATATTGCAGCTGTGGCCGACTTGAAAACATTATTTAAACAGTACATCAGCACTCTTAAATCTATTCGAAGCAAATGCACACAGATTAAACCACAACAGTTTGAAGGTATAATTGTTTTATATTCCGTTGAATTATGCTTGGTCATCAATGTAAATAAATTTACTCAGAATGTCCTTTAATATTGTTTATCATACTTTAATTTATTATGCACCTGATTCCATATACTTGTTATGCCCCCCAAAGGAGGGCACATAGTAATCGCTGTCTGTCCGCGGGTGGGATTGTGAATTGGTAGGTCTTTAGTCGGTTATGGGCGGATATTTTCATCCAGATTTTGCATCTGCTCAGTAAGGTTTTTAATATATCTTATTATCCCCTTGCCTAGACGATGCGTCGGAAATTACTCCCGTGCTCATTGGTTAAAAGTTAAAGGTGACAATTCAAGGTCCAAGGTTACAAATTATAGAAGATACTCAGTTACTTTAACATTTCTGGATAGATTTTTATGTAACTTCAGATTATCTTTTCTCATGACCAGATGATATGTAACATACAACTCCGATGCACCTCCGTCAAAGTTCAAGGTCACTATTCAAGGTTCATAAATGCTCTCGTCTGCTTTGTTACTATAACATGCCTGTGATAATTTAATATAGCGGCGGCTATTTTTTCCCCATGACCAGACAATGTGTCACATACAAAACTCTTATGATTGTTTTATCAAAGGTTGAGGTCACAATTCAAGGTCATAGTTAATAAATCATTATTTCCGCTCTCAAATTGTTATGTGACTTGAAGGATGTTAATACAATGTTGGATTATTATTCGACATGATCAGACTTTGTGTAGCATGGGACTCCCTTGCTCCTTTGTGAGGTCAGGAATTTTCACTTATGCTGATAACGTTTCAAGGTTGACTATTCTACTCTTGTGTATACTGTTTATTGATAATTGATGTTAAGTTTATCCAATTTCTGTCCATTTTTTGTGACACCCAGAAGTCATTTCGATTTCCAATTAGTTTGTAAACAAGAAGTTTTATGTTTAATATGATTTTCTTCACTATTGTAGGTTGTGACGAGTTAAAGAAATACCTGTTTGATGCGGTGCAGCTTCAGAGCAGTGAGGCGATCGAAGATGACGAGCAGGCTCGTAGGCGACTAGAAAATTCCCCCACAGTGTACATGAAGAATCAGGTTGTTATAGGAGATGAGATTGGTCAGTTAGCATGCTTTTGTATGTTTAAATCCCCTATTGCAAACTTTTCTATGTAGGAAACTCATCATGCATTTCATGTTTTTGACATCCGTTGAGGCCTAGTCCAAATGTTTATCCCAACAACCTTCACCCATGTTGACCACGTTTCCATGTTCTTTTCCCTTCTGTGATATCTATGCGATGTTCCGTTCTAAATTCAAATCTGGTCATATTGAATATAGTCCTTGAATTATATAAAATCGGCCATTTTTGGTCTTAATTTGCCTGTATGGTCTTGAATTATAAAAATATGCCTTAATGGTACATGAATTATATATAAGCATTTCCTGATTCAACAGTTTTCATCCAATATTCACCAAATTTTGCGATAAATTTTGTAAAACAAGTACAGAAATTTAAGATTTAGGATACCCAAATAATCTGAAATAAGCATTTTTGATATAAACGCTGTTTCATTTCAACAGTGGACATCTTGTCACACTAAATTGGATGCAAATGTTGGCATACTATCTAGATAAAGTTTATTAATCAGCTCATTTTCCTCGGGTATTGTTGAGTAATGGCCCATACATTTTATAAAATTGGCTTTTATAGACACTGACGAATCAGTATTCATCAGAAACTAGTAAAAGGAGCTTTAATATCATAGCAAATTGATTGCTAGCTTAAAGCCTATTGATCAAACAAAATATGCTAGAAACTGAAGAACTACGTGAACAGTGGTAAATATACAACACTTATCATCCAATCATAACCAAAATTGTTATTCTATCTCGTAAGAACATTTAACCTGGACAGTTCAAACATACTGCTCTTGTTTTCATAGGGCTGGGCTTTTTTACTGAGGTGAAGGGGGCTTTATTGAAAGGAAAACAGAAGGTGATAGTGAAGACATTAAAACATCATCCAGTCATAAAACAGAATCATCAGGAGTTGCAAGAAGTATGTAGCACTAACTGTTAACAGCCTCTGTATGATTCTCCAGGGATTGGAATCTTCGGCAAATTTGTGAAATTTCCGTCATTTTGAAGACGAGATTGATGTGTATTCGAGGATAAATTGTGTGGGTGGGGGTGGGTTGAATGTTATGTACACTGTACATCTTTGCTGTGCTTGAGATATTTTGAATGCAATTTGATGCTTTTGAAATGCTTTACGCCAGTAGCTTCGCGAATGTGAGGCCAGTCGCGCCCCTCTTTGAACCGCGGCAAAACTTTCAGGCAATCTCATCCCTGATTGTTGTATCTTTGTTTTTAGTACATTTGACAACCGATAAAATAGGTGAAGATAAAGCACCAAGAAAAGAATCATATTTATTAATATTTTTTTTCTAATACAAACCGCTAAATGCATGAATTCAATTTAGTGCAATAATGAGAACTTTATCAACTTCGGATAATAATATCTTGGTCGAGTTTCCCCAAATCACCAAAATAGCTATGTAATTATTACCCTTGATATATCTATTAAAATACTTAACATACCAGTATTCATATAGCTTTACTTTTTCAGAATTGAAGTGAGCAATAAGACAAAAACTAATTACCATGTGTGTTCCTCAATAATGCTTTAAATGACATATCACATATCTTGCCTTTGTTTTCTCTCAGGCACTGATGGAAAGTGTGAGCAAGCTAATGGAATGGGACTCGGCCAAGTTCTTTGTTAGAGTGTTTGGTATTTGTCTCATGCCAGAGCCCAGCATCCTGCTAAGTGGAGCCAGCTCCTGCAGCCTGAAGCAATTCCTCATTGCAGAAAGAACTGATATGCCTCAGCTGAAGCTCGATCACTTGATGCAGGTCCCAGTTTTCCTTGTGGAAGCACTCAATGAATTGGTAGCCGCAACTTTTTTGTATGGACATTTTTCTGGTTTAATACATTAACATTAATTATTTATGTTTCTAGCTCTTAGCTTTTAGTTTAAGGCATTATAGAAATTTCCTTCATCCTCTCATGCGTCCGTATGTCCGTAATGCGTTCGTGTCCGCTCCATATCTCCTAAACCCTTTAACAGATTTTCATTTAACTTGCGTCAGATATAAAGTGCATTATGACGATGCGGAGAAAGCATAAGTCAATCACACTTACTTAGGTTCACGGTTCTACCCCACGGTCAAAGGTTATTGCCTCAAATTTCATGTATGCTCTATATGTACTACACCCTGGAAGATTTTTTTCAGTTGGCTTAAATGTTGAGGTCATTGAAACGACATGAAGAAGGCGGAGTCTGTCATACCAGCTAAGGGTATCACGTTTACAGATTTTTCTAAACGTTTAAACGAAATGAAATAAACGAAACGTTACCGTTTAAACGGTATCCCTATGTCCGTTTTAAAAGCATCAGTACCATCGCATTTCCAAACTGAAAGAAGTAATTATTTCCGGAAGTTATATTCAGTGCATGTCCCATTCGCGAAATGACGTCATATTAAAACCATAAAATAGTATAAACTAGACCATCCGTATCACCACATGTGTATTCGTCATTCTTTAAAAACAATTTAAAGAACGTCGAATATAATGTAAAATCGACGAAAAATACTGTATCCGAAACCGACACTCCGACAAAAATATATACGTGTTTTGCACATGAAATACAATGTGCATATCGTTTGACTGCAGAAAATGAAAAACCAGTTAACTAGCAAAAACGTAATCAATATATAATTTTGTAAAAATATTGCTTTTCAACATGCTACCGCATTGCTTTACTTTGCTAATCTATCACTTAAATATTTCAAGATGGCGGCATATGCCCTGTTTCGTTGCCAAGTTGTAAGATTTTCGGAAAGTAGCGAAGATTTTCCGTTTGTTTCCGTTCATGTCCGTGCCATCCGCTAACCAATCAGAAATAAATTACTGCCGAATTTGGTCCGCATGTACCCGGATTTCGCAGTTCGTCATTAATATTCTTCGTACGGATAGTCGACGATGTTATTTGTACCCCAATATTTATTATATTGATATTGACTGTCGTTTAAACGTTTACTGTTTTTGTAAACGTTTTTGAGCAAAACACGAAACGCGACCGTTTAAACGTTTCAACGTGATACCCTTAATACCAGCCCAAGGTTTATTTCTGCCTTTAAGGTCAGAGGATTGAGTCTCCATTTTTGCGTCCTCTTCAGATCTCTTATACTCCTTGAGGGTTTTAATTTAACGTGGCTACAGTTTTGCGATCATTGAGACGCTGTACAAAAGGAAGTCAGTTAACCAAGCTCAAGGTCATACTTCAAGGTCAAAAATTTGAGCCTTTGCTTTCATGTCCAAACCATATTTCATCAACTCATTGAAGGATTTGAATATAACTTAGTACAATATTAAGGGCATTTAGGCAATGTGCAGAAAGCATTGGTCAATCGTGCTTGCAGAAAGTCAAGAATACGCTTAAAGGTCAATAGTTTAGATCTCATTGTTTTGTGTCGGTGTCATATCTCATTTACCCATCGAACAAAGTTTATATCATTCAGAAAGAGGCTAGAACTCATAAATAAGTTATTTACGTTAGAATTACATCAATGTCACCAGTTTAAGGTCAAAAGAATGTTGGCAGGCAATGTGGCTGTGTGTTGCAAAATGTCTGATTTGAACAATATTATGCGCTGCAGGAATGGTTTTGAAGGATTTTCTTTGTTGGTTCGTCTGTCTTTCTGTCGGTTGGTTTGTCCTCATAGAATACTATTATGCAAATTTGTTCTACATTTCTCAAGTTATTAAATTAGAAATAAAAGACATAGACTTTTCGTAGCCAATGATCCACACATACCTAAGTTTTGTTCCCTTGAATGTAGCCTTTTTTGCAGCACTATAACATATTCAAAGTTTGTTTCCGCCTCATTTCTCAAGTGATTTTATTAAAACATTAAATATCTCATCTCCATAAAGTTAGGCTGTTCAAGATACGTTTCATCCTTAGTGACCCACCCATTCTTTATTTGTTTTACCCTTGAACAAAGCTGATAGTTGAGCTTCGTGTTTATTAAAGGAAAAAGGCTGGTAGGTACACCCCATATTGTATCTCTCAGTATAAGTACACACTTCTACATTTTCTTAACAATTTTGTTTCAGAATTTTCCATGACATTTTGTGATTTTATATTTAGTTTTTGTTAACAGGAGAAGAAAAATTGCTACCATGGCAACATCAACTGTGACAACCTTGTTGTGGAGAGATTTGATAACGTGGAACTGAAGCTGAAGCTTACTGACCCTGGAATGGTTACCATTAGAAACAAGCTGCCGTTAGATCATTCCCTAAATGTGGAAAGGTAGTGTGTAAAAAACTAAATGATGACTGGTCAATTAACAGGTTGCAATATCATATGTTTGTCATTGCCATATATCCTTCATGGAATAAATCACAAAATTAATTCTGACAATTGTTCATATCAGGGACAAGCGGGGTTACTCCAGATTATTTATTTAAATTCCCAAATTTATTAAACTATATGGTACTAAACCACCTTGAAATATAGTTATTAAATTGTTCCATAACTATTTTAATAATTTATTACATGTTACTCTTATCAGGTACTGAAGAGGTAATGCCTTAATTTCACTTAAATTGGCCTTCCAAGATCATGTATTGTATTGTCATGTTTTTCCATAGATGGAATAGAACACTTCTACAAGCAGGTAATGTTTTATTTGTGTAATTCCTAGGTTGCCATGGCTTGCCCCAGAGCGAATGAAGCACCTGTCCCATGTTACAGTGAAATCTGAGGTCTGGGCTATCGGTACAACACTGTGGCAAATGTTTTCTGGTTAGTATTGAAAGCAACTATGTACTTATCTATTATTCAATGGCAAATATTTAGCATTTAGATGACATTGAAGCATGTGCATATAAATGTAAACGTTTGATTGAATCATCTTTGCAACCGCTAAATAAATTTAATCAACCCACGATTGCTGAAAAAGGCTGACCTTATTCATGTGTAAATTTGTCTTTGGAAAACAAGGCTCATGTCATGTTATTTTTTTTTACGATCTATTAAACTTTAAATAAAAAAAAAAACATTTTTATTGAAATTTCAACAAATTTAAACAATTCTGAATTTTAGTTATCTTGTGTGAATGTATATATAAAGTTGATGGTATCTAGAAAATAATTTTAGGTTATCAATATATATCTTACAGGTGCAAGGAACCCGAGTGCTGAAATTGAGAATAGGCTGGGCAAGACAGGGCCTACTGCATTGTCAGATTGTGAGGTGAGTAAATGAGTAGACCAGAGCCTATATTCTCATAGCTCCTGAGGGAACCCTTAAAGAAATGTCTTAAAGTGATTAAATTCATGAAGACACTTTGCCATCACTGAAAAATCACTGAGTCACACTGCCAACGCTTAAAAAACACTGAGCCATTGCCAACAATTAAACATCATTGAGTCTCAGCCAAAAAATTAAATATCACTGAGTCATAGCCAATATTTAAAAATCACAGAGTCACTCTGACAACACTTAGATCTCTGAGTAACTATGTCATCACTAAAAAGTCACTTGCCAACACGAAAAAAAACACTTAGTCGCTTTTCTCACAGTTTAAGGCTAATAAGTGACTCTGTCAACACTCAAAAATCACGGACATACTTCCAATACTAAAAAACACTTAGTTCTTCTGCCAACTCTTTAAGATATAGGAGTCCCTCACTTTTAAGCAGGACTTGGCCTCATTCATGTATGATTGAACAAAATACTTCAATTGTTTTAAGTAGTTGACATAGATATTTATATCTAATGAAACAAACAGCATTATCTTATATGCAAACGATTCAGTTAATTTTCTTTTCAAATTTCATGGTTGTATTTTGAAAACATATTGTGGTTTCATCAGTACAATTAATATGTATAATGGCCACCGGAAAAATGTTGCGAACCGCAATTTTGCTTAAAGTAAGTACCCTTTTTCTTAAGGTTGGTCTCTTTGAGATAAAGTATGCGATTAAAGTCTAAGTTTTGTTTAATAATATATTATTGTCCAATTGTTCCAATACAGAAAAAAATCACAAGATACTTGTAAGAAAAAGTCTTTGAATACAATCAAAATAACTGATGATCCATTATGTTCATTTTGCAAACAAAGTGAGGAAAATGTAGAATATTTATTCTGGGAATGTAAAATATCTAAAGCATTTATTGACAGAGGATACCTGGACAATCTTTTCTTTTTATAAATAAGACATTTTTGTACTGGGATATTTTACAAAGTTTTCTAGAGGCATAAATAATGTTATTTTGTATATACGAGTGTAACATGACTAAATGCATTCCAATATAAAGAAGTAAAACTCCAGAAGCTGCAGCAGTATTGCAATTCTATCATACACACCTTTGTGGCCCTTTATTTATGGCAAGGAACCAATTGCCGAAACGGTACAGTACGGCACAAAACGAAACAACATATACACGTAGTAGAATAAAGCTGGGGTCACCGCCTTGGAACGGTCAATGCTAAGCATTGGGGGTTTAAACCGGTTATAGAGCGCTCAACCTCACACTTGGCCCAGAAATATTCATGATACATTTAAGTGTAAATAAAATTTAACCTCATAGCATTGCAACTCAAATTTAATTACTATTTAATTACTCAATGGTAGGAAGGAGACCAGAGCAACATAGTTACAACTTTTTGAGGCACGATGAAATGAAATTACTAACACGCATCAACTACATCCCTTCTTTTTACAAAAAGATTTAAGAATATAGCATCATATAGTTAATATTTGAGATCATCATCGCGCACCTACAGGAAGAAGCAACAATATTGGATGTAAAAGATCCAAATAACCTACTTGATTGTTTATGTGACTAATATACTAAAATGCAAATGAAAATGATTGTTACAAGCATAACAGGAGCCAAGAAATACATTAAGTACTAATATGATATCTTATGAAAAATATCAAGTTAAAAAAATAACTTAGAATCCTTTGACAGCGCATGGGAATTTGTTCAGTGCTATTGTCTCACAACTTAATATTTAAATTTAATGATTGTTGTACCTCTTTCAATCAATGCCATCGAGATTTATTGTATAAATAACTTTATATGTGTTGCATATGCATCGTTTTCATCTCTAATGGTTGTAGCCTATACAACTTGTTACAAATATTATTGAGACCGTACCGTTACTTTAAATGAAAATGTCTGTATATGCCTTTTTTATCTGTAAGTGCAATAAACACATACTTTTATAGTGTATACATACTGGAAATCTCTTCTTACTTACTCAGAATTACAAGCAACTGAAGCTATACTTGAAATTTACTTCAATATTTAGATATGTAGCTTACGCACCTTTTTTTTCCCTGATTGCGTTATAGTATTGTACTATTATGTATGTCATACTTAATATGTACGTATATGCAGTATTGAAATAAAACCTGCTGGAAAAATAGGGTTTATTTTTGCTTAAAAATGCGTTTTTTGCACTATGAAATGTATGAGCAAAGTCGGTATTGCCATGGGATGTTTTTCGTTTTTACCCATGGGATTTATTTCCCACTTTGGCATGGTATTTTGATTTTTTATACGTTTTTTATGCTAAGTTATCGATTTTAAGCATTGTTAAAGTATTTGTGCTGATTTTCGATCAATTTTCTTTTAAATAAATCAAATCTCATTTTTATATGGGATAAAAATCCCATGGAAAAAAAAACAACGGGAAAAAAAATCCCATGGGAAAGGCTATTTTGAACAAAAATTGTAATGAATTAAATGGAAATATTATGTAAAAACCACAAATAAATAATCAAAAAGAAGCATATCGACAACTTTATCTAAAATATGAATATTTTAAAGGAAAAAGGTACTTAAGTTTGCATTTTTTTTTTCCGGTGGCCGTTGTATATGAATTGACATTTCAAAACGTTTTACCATTTCCTCTTTAATATACCTACATGTATCTAAAACTTTAACATTTAACATATTTTACAAAATTCTTTGTTATATACCCAAATTAATCTAAAACATTAGCATTTCAAAATATTTTACAATTTCCTCAGTTATATACCCAAATTGATAAAAAAAAACTCCTGCAGGTGGTCCAGTTTTTTCAAGACAACAAAGGTTTTAGCTGCCCCAAATATTTGAAGCCAGCGCCTAGTGAGTTTTACCAGGCCATCTTGCCTTGCTGGACGATAGATAGTGAGGACAGACCACACCCAAATGTGCTGCTGAGAAGCTTCATTGAAATCTGTCAGAGCTATGGTAAGATGTAATGAAGACTTGCGTTATGACATTATTAACAATGGTGTCAGGTATTGTTAACCATCTACCTCCCAGATACGTACTTTGTTCTCTGTATGACTGATAACTAATTGTGATGACTGATTGTGCATGAGAACTTGTAACAATTTCACCGTTAACCTCTCAGATAAGCACTTTGAATATGTGTAGTCCCTTGGTATATTGAATACAATTTAAGACCTTTCTTACTAGATTCAAGTTTTAAAAGCTTTATTTCCAACCAAAAGGTGCTGATGAGCAGCAAACAGCATAAAACCTGAACAGACGGAGAGAAACTCATAGGATGGTTAAACTGTAGAAACACTCTCAAATGAACAATATTCTCTGTGAGGCAAATTAATGCAATTTAGAGTTTCCAGCAGGTTGAAAAGTTACTGACATAAAGTTATTTATTAGTGCTATGGAAAAGAGAACTACACTTTATGAATAATGAAATGATGTTTTGTCCACATTTTCAAAGCACCGAATTAATCTTTTCGAGAATGGAGACTCAATGATAACACACTGAACATGATTGACCTTACTTTGTTGTTTTTTTAACTTTGGATGTTCTCTGTAGCAGTCTTCTGCACTAGAACTGTTAACACTTTAAATGCTAAATGTTCTCTAAAAAAAGGCAGACTAGGTTTATATTGTCAGAACACAAATGCTTAATTCCATATACTTAATGACATTACAAACTGCAGGTTCTAATTGCCACACATACAGCAGCCTGGACTACTCGGGAGTCAGTGTTGAACAAAGGGAGTCTGAGAGCAGTGGAGGACAGAAGAGCCTGAACAGCATTACACAGGACATGCAGAGGGAAACGAGGAATGTACCAGACATTTCTGCTCTTACTGACCATGGTATTACAGGGTTTATCTTAGTCTTTCAATTGTGTGGATAATGTTTCGACCCCCTTGAGATTGGGGATTATTTAAACAATAACAGGGTCAAAGCTATTAATACTTGGACTGTTTGTCACTTACAATCACAGAGTCAGAGATATGATTTATTAAGTCGTTCTTGTATTTCTTTATCTGAGTTTAGTAATATTCAAGAGAAAATCAAATGTGCTGTTTCTTTTGTTCCTGTTGGGGTTTATAATTGTATTTTTCGTAAGGATTTTACTATATTTACGGTCAAGGTCACTATTAGAGGACAGAGGTCACGATTTGCCATAACACCGCTTCAAAATTACTGTCTCAATCATACTTTTGTCATATGGATGCGTTTTGAAATAATTTGACATCGATTTTAACCATCATAAGACGACGTTTTATATGTAAGACCCTTCTACTATCCCAAAGCTTTAGGCTCCACTTAAAGGTCAAAGTTCAAAGTTGTCTATAGAACAGCATGCCAATTCCTACCTCTGCTATATGATTGCAATGTATGGATGGATTTGTAAAAAATCCATCATAATCCATCATAAGATGACATGTTATGTGTAACACTGGTCTTGTGTCCTCAGAGGTCAAGGTGACACTTAAAGGTAAAATATCCAACTTTTCATAAAACAGAATTCCGGACTGTTACTTTGTCTTTCATCATGCAATTTGAAAATACCTTACCACAAATTACCATCATCAGAAAACAACTTGTTGTGTGTATCACCAATCTTCCTAACTGAAGCATCAAAAAGACACTTGGAGGCCAAATTCAAATTAGACACTCAAGTCCATTTCTTGGGTAGTTGTTTTGTGTCTGTGGAGAAGATCTTGAGATGCTAGGCAGACAACATATGCACTATATATATATATATACGCCTCAATGACGTTAAGCTCTGAACTTATTAAAGTGTGTCTGCAGTTTGTTGGCCGATCTGACTAGCTCAGTTGTAGGGCGCTGGACTACAAATCTGAGAATTTTGGGTTCCATCCACGGCGAGGCCACATAACATGTTATTTGCCCACTTACTCTGATTTAAGTTAGGCAGTTGTCATTTTCTAGCATAAGTATGTTTACTTAGTACTGATAAACCATCTTACCCATGGAAAGTGTATATTGGTTAACTGACCACCGTTGATACGACTGAAATACTGTGAGAACAGCACACAATCCAACTGAGAAAACAAAAAGTGTGTTTTTGCAGACTTGAAGTCTGAGAGCCCTAATGGCAAGGATACAGCAGAGTTTGAGAAGGAGGCCAGGGTTATGGAGCTGTTGGAGCATGAAACCACCAATTTTCACATGACAAACACAAATAGATACAATGCAGTCCTCAACGACGAGACATCTTTGCAGATATTTTGGGACGAAAATATTGGCAAGGTTAGTACTGTTTCAATAATGTTTTACAGTTAAAGTTTATTCAAATGTTTTGAAGGGGGGGGGGAGTTATTCCTTATATTTCAATCAGAATGATTAACTGATGTTTATTCCTTACTAACAATCTACGCTTATTTATTTTTTTTAGTTTTGGGGATTCAATTACTTAAACTTAAATAATGCAAATTATTGTGTTTGTTAATTTAACATTAAATTTATAATTAAGATTTGTATCTACATATATTATTATCCTAAGCTGACTATCCAAGGATTTTCTGTACTGTTTTGTTATCATTCGTGTGTCTCATCTGATTAGGATACCTGCACTGTGACCACAGCCGGGTGCCAGTACACAGGGAAACAATACTCAGGTTGGGGGATAGAGAAGGTTTTGTAAACAAGGCCTTTTGAACATTGGGGAAAGACAACGCCAACCAAACAGTTTATTCTTTAATTGCAGGGTGCATTTGGAGATGTCTTCATGGGAAGGTTGGAAAACAAAGATGTAGCTATAAAAAAATGCCGAAATGCCAGTGAATATCCCAGATTCAAGCGAGAGTTTGAAGTGCTGCACAAGCTCAATAGTAAACATCATCATCCAAATATTGTAGAATTCATTGGCTTGTACGCCTTAAAAGGTAATAATTGAACAACAAATATGAATGTTTTTTTGGTGTCAAAGTGAACAAGCTAAGCTTTTTCCAATGTCCATGCAGCTACATTAAAAAGGTGCAGTGGCAATTTAAAGTAAAGAATTTAACTTGTTTAATTTGCATATGTTGTTTTTTGTTAGACTGTTTTTATAGCTCATCTGTGCACAACATGCTCAGGTTGAGCTTTTGGGATCACATTTTGTCTGTCATGAGTGGTCAGTTGTGCATCAACAGTTCATTCAAATGATATCTCCTTAACCACAGTACAGATTTTAAAGAAAATTCCCAGAAATGACCCTTTGGTTACCCTCTTATGAAGTTGCTTAAATTGTTCTGGTCCGCTGCATATGTTGGTCAAAACAGATAAATTTTAGATTTTGAAAATTTTAGCTTAAAACATATTTCGAAACAACAAAGGTCATGGGTTCAATACCTAGTATATAATATCGAAAAGGGGCCTTTTACTAAATCTTTCAAATCCTGGCCGTGCAGACAAAACTGAACACATCTCTGATGGTAACATGATTTATACAGTCAATAACTTTTAAAATCTCTCAGAAATGGTCTGGTAAGATTTTAATATTTAGTTTTCTTACATCGTATTTTGGTCCTCTAATCAATTTGTTCAAATGAAGCCACTGGGTCAAAGCTGCCCATGCCACAGGCGTCACATGTTTTATAGACTTACCGGTTAATAGTAAATAACTTAAACTGTTCGGGTGAGGGATTTAATATTTGGTGAGTTACATCATATAGTGGTCCCCTACTAAGTTATTTCAAATCATGTCCATGTGGTCAAAAATGGTTTAAATAAACTTTAAAAAAATCTGCAACCTCTTGTCCCAAAGCTTTGATATTTGGCATGTAACATCAGATAGACATCATGTACAAAAATGGGTTAAATCATGTCATCAAAATAAGTCGAAACTGACCACGCCCAGTGGTCACATGATTTAAAAAGACTCATAAAGTAAAAGATCTGGTCGTCTGGAACCAAAATGGTCAAAGGGTTAATATTTTCTGTGTAACATTATATTGTATCCTCTAAATTTTAGTTAAAATCATGCCCCTGGATTTAAAAATGGCAATGGCCTAGGGGTCACATGATTTATCTAGACTTTATTTAAATAATGTTAAAGACCTCCTTCTCGGAAACAAAAGGCCCAGAAGAATTATATTTGGGAAGTAACATGGTACAGTGTTCTAACTTAATTTGTTAAAAAATACCCCTGGAGTCAAAACTGCCCTTGCCTCGAAATGTAGGGGTGAAATGTTTTATATATATTTGATTATATTGCAAACTAATTAAAAAAAAAAACTTCTTTCAAAGCACACAGCATAAAACGTTTATGTTTGCTATGTGACATCAGGTTGTGGTGCTTAATAAAGATTGTTCAAATCATGCCCCTGGGTCTGAAACTGATCATTCCTCATTTAACAGGGGCGCATTCTAGGTCCATCTTGGTCCTCTTGTTGTTTACATAGTTTAGATGTTGTTTTCTTGTGAATTTAAAACAAGCGCAAACATTTTCAGAAAGTTAAAAACAAGACATTGGGATAAAAAAATACACATGGTTAAACCATGACGTTTATTGGTACCTTCTATGGCATATAGGTTATTACTTCAATATGCTTAAGTGCGCATACAAAAATTCATGTAACATATAATGCTAATATTAACATATTATATGTTACAGATGCAATTATATGCTATGCATATGTGATGGAATATGCAGTGAATCAATCCCTGGTTAGGTTCTTGGAGACTCAGCCAGTGTCCGTGATGGTACATCAGAAGCTCAAATTTCTCAAGGATGCTGCTAATGTTAGTATAAACAATGAATGCCTGCTCACTCTACGATCATCAGTCTGGGCAAATTGAGCTTAATGTGCTGCCCGTAAAGGCTCATTAGAGACAACACTTTCCGCTTTAATGGACTTTTTTCGTTTGAAAAAAGTCTCTTCTAAAAGAAAATCCAGTTAAGGTGGAAATTATTGTCTTTGATTACCCTATGTGGACTGTCAAGATAGATTGAAAGAACCCGGGTGTTGAAGAATTATAACATACGATTTGTAATGCTTTGTTGCAATTCAATATGTGTGACAAAGTTTTACAATGACCTCCTTTGACGAATTATTACAGTTGATCATGTTAATTTTATACATTTTTTTTACCATACAAAATATAACATTATTAACACAATTGACTTGATTTACCTCGAATCTTATAAGACCTGACAGAATCTCCATGATTTTAATCTAACCTAGCATAAAAATTCATGTATCAGTTAAAAACTTCAAGTTCATCTCTTGATCATTGTGATGGTTACAGATTCAGGTAAAACTATTATGTTGTTAATTCTTAATAGAAAACATCTGCATTGGGATTGAGATAAGATTTTGATAAGTATATAAGTGTAATTGTTACAAATAATGTTCTACATCATTAACAACATAATTTCAGGGAATGCAGTTCCTCTTTGAGAACAACATCATACACTGTGATCTGACAGCTGAAAACATTCTAGTAAAAGCTGACCTTACTGCACTTATATCTGACTTTGGTTGGGCCAAGGAGCTGGATACTGATGTAGAAGACTACACGTACAAGCGCTCAAACCTCAAAACTAAGTTTTTATGGTTAGCTGTTACACTAACTATTTAAACATGGCTATTTTATGAATGTTCATTAAGATTACACACCAATGTGAGCTATGCCATTGCAATAATTAAATTATTTGGCTAACGCAGTTTTTAAGAACAGAGTAAATGGAAATATTTTATATCATAATTCTCAATTTATTTGTTAAACTTTTTGAAGCCATCCTGTTTTTGAACGTTTTTGTTATCTCTGTGTGTGTTATTTTCATCGGGCACGTGAATGATGTAATCCATTCATCACAGTCTTTCCAATTTTGTACATTTTGTTTATTCATACAAACTGTCAAACATTAAAACAATTATCGTGTGAATCTGAACCTGAATGATACGTTGAAGTAACCAAGTTTGGCTTTTATTCAACGGAGAGTGCGCATGAAGTTAATATGAGATAGGCAAACGTCCCACTTTGGGAGATATTATAGCCTTATAAACACTCTATAGATGTTGAGTTCACAGTGCTTTCACCAAGTAAATTCCATTCAAGAATGGTTCGTGGAAAGAAAGAGTTTTTAAATGTATCACTGTTTGTGTATATTGGTTGGTAGCAATTAGATGTATTGTTCACCGATTTTAACACAATATTTCGGTGGATATAATCTTTAAACTGCTTAGCCATGATAGTGCGTTTTGGTCGTTAACAGAACAGAACAGAACAGATAGTTTATTTGCGACTAAAGCATATACAGCTCATCGTCAAAAACAATAAATCAATCATAAATACATATACATACACATGCGTCAAATTAACAACAAATGTTTATGCATTTTTACAAATATATGATTTTTGTGAGAATGCAATATGAAAGAGAAGGCTCTTAATTGTTAAACAAAGTTAAGTAAATGATAAAAATCCGTTAGTGATTGAGAAAAATAAAATATAAACATTATGCAGTTAGAAATTATTTACAAAATAACAATTCTGGGGAAAAAACTATTCTCTCATAAGACTATAAATTTTCGGCTCTAAGTTTAAATGCTTTAATACAAAAATTAGCTAGACGTATCAATACAGATTTTCTAGTCTCATTCAACAATTCTAAAAATTTAAACATACTTGGTCTTCTTCTGTAAAAAACAGGTATACATGTATTTCTAATATTAACATATAAAGGACGTTACGTTTACGTTGCGAAGAGTGATCAATATTGATATCGGTACGTGCCCTTCCACTAAAGTGTACAAGGACGTCAATCTCTGATGGCGTCGTCTCTCCTGTAGTGTGGGAATGTTCAGATCGGCCAGCATGGCTGATATGCATACATATTGTCTTGATTTGTAATCCCTGGTGATGAAGCATGCCACAGACCGTTGGACTTGTTCCAGCTTGTTTATGTCGCCATGCTGGTATCTGAGGTTACGTCTCGGGAAGCCAAGTGTAGAATTGGCCCTTTTTGTAATGTTTGAGATGTGGGTTTATTATTTCAGGTCATTGGAGAAAGTAATGCCTAAGTAAGGGTTCTCTTGGACGTTTTTGAGAATTATGTTGTGAATGGTGTAAAAGAATGTAGATTTGGATTTGGAACTGAGAAGAGCACATTTCTTGGAGTTAAACCGCATTCCCCAATAATGGGCCTATTTTCGTAGGTTGTCATGGTCTTCTTGTAGGATTCGGTTGTCTTTAATTGAGTTGTTGGCTCTATACAGTATGCAGTCGTCTGTGTATAGCCGCATGTGGGATTTTACTATTTCTGGTAAGTCATTAACATGACAGAGAAACAGAAGGGGACCTAACATTGTGCGTTGTGGTACGCAGGATCCGACAGCAACGTTATGAGATTTCTTTGTTCTGGTCACGGTATCCGAGCAGGTAATGGGCTGTGACAACAAGTTTAGTTTCACAAGAGTATCCTGAGCGGAAGCCATGACTAAGGTTTGTTAATACGTTGTGCTAGTCCAAGTGGTTTAATATATGGCTACAGATGATATGCTCTAAATGCTTGGAGAGCACGCAAGTGAGTGAGACTGGTCTGTAGTTGTCTGGTTAGTGGCGACTTCCGTTCTTCAAGACTGTGGCAATGTTTGTGTCTCTCCAGTCCTTTGGAAGCTCGCCTGTGCCCACCGACCGCTAAAAGATGGCAATAATGGCTGGTGTTGCCTCTACAGTACAGGTCTGCAGTACTCTGGGGGCTCATTTGGACCAGCTGCTTTCCGGACTGTGCTGTCTGTGATGAGGTGTTCATGCTGTTCTATAATTGTGCGTATGTGAGTCCATTCAGCTTTACGCATAGCTCTCTTGGTTTCATGCTGGCATTTTCGATAGTTAACCCAATTGTTTGATTTTCTTGCCTTTGCAAAGTCTAGCTTTGCGTTTCGGCAGACGTTTGATGTGTATCGAGATACATAAGCCGAGTTATTTGAGGAATTCATTTTAGATGGTGTGTTAGACTGCATGGTGAGGAAAGTTTAAATTTAAATGTATTCCAGAGATGATGAACTTTGTTTTTATTATTGTAGAGCTACACTACCTGTCTGGATATGTCTGTGACGTCTGCCTTCAGTTGGTCACAGTTTGCATAAGTAAAAGTGAAGAATCGTGTCGGTTGTTGCTTAATATAGTATGGTATTGTGTCCGAGTCAGCTACAGCAATGGCATGATCAGAAATACCGGGGGTATTGGCAGTGGACTTGATTAAAGATGGGTTGGTGGTGAAAGTGTGTGTTAGAAAATAGTGGATGTAAGGAAGAGTGTGTAAGGTGGTGAAAGTGTGTGTAAGGAAATAATGTTAAAATCGTTAGGGTTGGGACAATGTGGTAGTCCAAGCTATATATGAAACAGGATGATAATAGTTAATGTAATTCTCACACTTTCTAGGTCAGCCCCAGAGGTATTGCATTCCAAGTATTCAAAGTTCACAGACAACTGGAGTTACGGTGTTGTGTGCTGCGAGGTATTCCTGGATGGAAAGCAGCCTTGTTTTGATGACTTGGCCGCTAGGAACAAAGATGCAGATGACCTCTACTGGCGGAAAATCCTTCAAGGAGAGAGATTTCCATGCCCAGAAACGTGTCCAAAGAAAATCTATGATAGTGTTGTGCTGAGGTGCTGGGAAAAAGAGTTTTCGAAGCGGATTCATTTCCATGATATTGTTACCCACATCGGATCATGGTAAATATTTAACATGCATTGAGTATCACTTTCTTCTTGAACATCTAGACTAATATATGGATACCAACTAGGAAGAGTTTACAGATGTACCATACTTCGAAACCAATTTTATTCGTCAGACTCTATTTTCGTGTGGATTTTCGTGGGTCAGCTCAAAATGTTCAACGTTAACATCAAAAGTTGTGTACAGACATTATAAAAAATCCGCAAATGTAAGATCCAACGAATATGCCCGACTTTAAGAATCCACGAAAAGGCATTGTCAACGAAATTAAAAGAATGCTATATACAGAAACAGTGCTGATAACTTGCTAATTTAAGTTCTATTAAGAGCTCAGTTTCCGTCTGATAGAAGGACTATTGCAGAAGTAATCTTTTTTCATACGATACAATGCAAACGTTCTAAAGATTTAACCAGTCTTGAATAAGGATTTTGCCCTTTTAATCCATGGTTGCGTATGTGTTTTCCTGTTTTTAAAATCCAATGATTATTTGTTTTTCAGGTTGAAAAAGCATCCTACCTAGTTCCTCCGGGATAATGCTCATGAGATTATAAGAATATTTAAAATCAAGTTTCTGATGTGTATGCCCCCCTTCGAAGAAGAGGTCGTATATTGTTTTGCTGGAAGTCGGTTGGTCTGTCGGTCGGTCTGTCGGTAGACAAGTTCGTTTCAGATCAATAACTTGTAAACGGATTGACCAATTGGCTTGATACTTCCCATGTGCATTGATCTTTGCCAGTAGATGACCCCTATTGCAATTGGGGTGACTAGGTCAAAGGTCAAGGTCAGTGTCACATTAAGAGTGAAAATTGTTTCCGGTCAATAACTTGTGAACGGAGGGACCGATTGGCTTGATACTTCCCATGTGCATTGGCGTTGGATGGTAGATGGCTTCTATTAAAATTGGGGTCACTAGGTCAAAGGTTACGGTCACTGTCACACTAAGTGTGAAATCGTTTCCGATCAATAACTCTTCAAGTGATTCACCGATTGGCTTGATACTTCCCATGTGCATCGGCCGTTGATCGTAGATGACCCCTATTGAAATTGGGGTTCCTCGGTCAAAGGTCAAGGCCACTGTCACAATAAGTGTGGAAATCGTTTCCGATCAATAACTTGTCAACGAATGGACCGATTGGCTTGATTCTTCACATGTGCTTTGGCCTTGGACAGTAGATGACCCCTATTGAAAAATCCTTTGTCAAGGCCCTGTTTTGGGGGGAGGGCATCAGTCTCCGACCGCGGAGCTCTTGTTTAGTAGGCGTTTCCTTTAAATTGTGCCAGGTTTGTGTGCTACATATTATTAGATCTGTGTTGCTGGATTCTTTTTTTCAAAGCCAGAATGTGTCACTTTTTTTTAATGAAATGACCTAAAAAAGCGTTAAATATGTAAATTGTGGCTAAGTAGAAATTTTCAAGATCATTTGACTCGTTTTAATGGGAATACTAGAAGTAAGTTTTTAATTTCATGTCTCCAATGGCATACAACCTTCAGGTTTGTATGTACATGATTTGATAAGAGTCTTATACATGTTATATTGTTTGTTCAGTATGAACTGATTTCTTCATGTTTGTTTTATAGCTTAAATATTATAGTCTTAATGTGATGTTTATTTTGACGCTTATACTCATCCTCTTGCCATATCATTTATGAAGTATGAAGATAAAAACATTCATCCCTCCACCTTGGGCAACAGTTTTTACTTCCCAAGCACTCGTGTGCTGTGTTATAATTTGTAATAGTACACCTCATAGTTCTTGCATACATTTATTTGACGAATACTACACATTCATGTTTTATATGAACACATTAGGGACTGAAAGCTATGGGAAATAATCAAACTTGTTTCGTTAGCGTCTTATATGAATACATTTTATATGAACTTTCAATTTAAGAAACAAATTGTTTTGTAAGTGATGTTCTTACATTTTGTTAAATTTTATGTAAAACATTTTATTTGAATTATTTGTTAATTAGTTGCAGATCATCCTGCCTCAATTTTGTCTTTTATTTATTCAGGTAAATGAATTTCTTGAACAATTTTAAGAAGTATGAACATCATGCATTATTTGTGTTTTTGTACTTCAACTTGTGTTATGATGTAAGTGCGTTAGTGATTTCAATCAATATATGTTATCTTTGAATGTTTTAATGGATTATTTCTACTCCAAAGGAAAACAAAACTTAGTCTTCGATTTGTATGCTATTTACATTAAACCCCGGATATTGATAATAACACCATTATATCATCCATTAGAACTTATACTTATAGCTTTCTCTTAAATATTCGTTAACACTCGAATTCTATCACTTTATGTTTTCTTATAATCGCAATACCGTTAAGAACGTTGCAATAGTGTATACATAAGCATGTTATATCGACGGTATAACATTATAGGTTTATATTGAAGGGACAAGGTCCGTGCAATGTTCGTATATATTTAAAAATAGTTTATTTTTTTACAAAATACCAATATATTTTTATCATCATATATCATGCTATTGTTTTTTTTTGTTACTAGAATTAACCAAATGTGCATAATTTGTAAAGTTTATTTATTTGTGAACGAACATACAATGCATTTGTCTCTCACATAACAATCTTGATATGCATGTGTGCTCTTATTGTCTAAATGTGCAACATTTACATCTTTGAAAAATTGTTAGCGTGATAAATTGTACATCACATATCATGCTATTCAATTGTATCATTAGTATATACATATAGTTAGCTCATGTGTAGTAACCTAGTTCCTTGAATAAGATTACTTGGCTAACATGAGCACACTATAAAAACTTAAAAGTTGGTCAACTTTACAAATTACCTAACGTTTTGCTTTCGGGTTAGGTTGTCAAACTTGTAAAACTGTACCACACTTACAACGTTGACTTACCATGATTAAATCCATTTAACTGTATCCACGACGGTGGTTAATACAAGAGGTAGACTACACTGCAGATTGCTGTCGATGGCTTCTTAACCCATTTATGCCCAGTGGACTCTCCCATCCTTCTAAATTGGATCAATTTATTTCTAAAATTAGGGATGTCTAGTATA
This sequence comes from Dreissena rostriformis, assembly GCA_007657795.1. NCBI lineage: Eukaryota > Metazoa > Mollusca > Bivalvia > Myida > Dreissenidae > Dreissena > Dreissena rostriformis. Next base: position 32,224 of record VMBQ01008145.1, read on the forward strand.
TTTATTTCTATATTTATAATATTTCTTACATAAATTCCTTTAAGCAAACAGCGCAGACCCTGATGAGACGCCGCATCATGCGGCGTCTCATCTGGGTCTACGCTGTTTGCCAAGGCCTTTTTTTCTAGACGCTAGGCATAAATGGGTCAACGTCCATTGTGAACATGCTGGTAGCAATGGCCTCGTGGCCTCCACGCTTGCAGTTTGTTTTTACGGAGTGTGGTATTGGCTTTTATCAATAAGTGCAGCGTCTATTATCTTGGTAAACTTTTGTGCCTTTGAAGTGTTGAAAACCTTTTTACGACCAAGTTCGTGCGATATTCGTGCATATATTTATTTCATTTCCTATTGTTATCCATGCGTTTTTTCCAATGAGACGAATTTCATTTGCGAATGTTTATATATACACAGTATTGTGTACTTTTCAAGTGATGAATAACGCGATAGTCAACAATACAATATAATAAACTGATTTTTGTTCAAATACTAATTTCCTTTGAGTTAAATATCATGGGTATTGCATAACTCTATATGTTGACTTAATTACCATTAACACATTTTCATATTGAAATTGTATTTGTTAATTTCAGTCGGTTTTACGCTCAGCAACCTACATTAAGACAATACTTGCTCATCAGTTGTTTTTTTCCACCCAAGAGGCCTTTTAAACGATTTTCGAGTTTAATACTTACAAATAATAGACAAATTAAACACAACAAACCATATACTTTTAACTAAATGTTTAATGATATTATATTGAAATATCTGTCAAATATATTGTCAGACGTGCATATTATGTTGTTAACTGTCAAATAGTAGATTTAGCGAACGTAGTAAGATCAACAAAAACAACAGGCAACTATATATGCACAGCTTGCACTTACCGTCACGTTGAACGGTGCACTCTGCAGACGTTTCTATTGTTGTTCGGTGTATTGTGGATTAAAAACGACTGAGATCGTTCCAACGTTCGATCGTGTTGACGAGCTTAGAAGAAGCGATAACAACTATTGAATCAAGTGGGTCATAGGTCGCTAACTTGAGACTTCAGGGGAACTGGGCTCGTATTCACCAAACAATTCTTAGCCTTAAGTCTAAGAATAAAGAATATTCTTTAAACTGGAATATTCAAGAATTGCTTTAATTTTGAGTAAAACTTGCCATTTACAACATCTATCTACAGCATAATTCAAGCAGAACTAAGGTTAATGACGAAATCATCATTGGAAGTCTGTATGTATATATTCCAACGCTGGACGCATTTCCTTGGTCCTAAGTCAATTTTTTATTCTAAGAACGGGTTGATGAATACGGACCCTGGACTGTTATGAGCAGCTTTTGTTAAGTTCCTGAAACCATTTTCAAACTTGGCCGAGTCATCATTAGAACAAATTTCCAAGCAACGTTTATGATGATTGGACAAAACATGCAACTTCCAGCGTGTTTTCAACGTTTCACTATAGCCATATAAGGAAACTGGTGTTGTGTATTGTGTATTTGGTATGTGAATGTCAACACTAATGTGAAGGCGATATCACAAGATACACAAACTTCTATTCTACAATTTTATTCAACATATTTACAAGTAGCATATAAACGTATTTCCTGTTGCGCTGCCAGATAGCTAATGACTAGGGGTTATCGCCGGAGCGGGCTCTGTCGGGAACCCTTAACACGTGGTTGATCACGTGGTTGCTATAATGTTCTGATAATACAACAGCTGGCACTCCCTGGTGGCCATTATTTCAATGGAGCGCAACCATTTTCAAATTTGGCAGAGATATCATTAAAACATGTTAACCACGGGAAGGGAGGGGGCCTAATTTTGACCCCCGGAGGTATTATGAGAAAAACAACTTGGTGTGATACCATCACTCTTCGAATAATCTTTGGTAGATGACCACCATACGATGTTATACCCCAAATACCAAACCTCTGGGACTAGCGGTTTTAGAGGAGATTTTTGTAAGCTGTCACTATATGCATATAAGGGAAACAAATTAACTCAAGTTTGACCCCTGGGGCATAGTTTGAACAGACGTGGTGAAGATCCACCATAGGATGGTATACATGCCAAATACAAAATATATTAGCCTTGCGGTTGTCACGTAGTCGCTTATTGTTCGTTTTCACGTCATGCGCATATTGCCATAATGACGAGATTCGCATCAACTACATTTTGCTACATTGCGAATAGGGCAAGTCCGTCCCTTTCCAAAAATGTTAATTACTCCGTATAAGGTGAAACGAAATATTCAACAACAACGCCATATACGAATTCTAGTCCAATTTAATATCTATTATAGTTCATATTTTCAGTCATACAATTACATTCTGATAACTACATGATTGGATCTTTACCGATCCGTTCGCCTCGAAATCTGTATCAAGTGTGTTTTTNATCAGGGACGACAATTTCCGCTTTTATTGAATTTTTCGTTTAAATGATGTCTCTTCTTAGCGGAAATCCAGTTTTGGCGGAAAGTGTCGTCCCGGATTAGCCTGTGCGGACTGCACAGGCTTATCTGGGATGACACTTTACGCACAAGCATTTTGCCCAGTTTTCTCAGAACACGCCACATATATGTTGGCAACAAGCATATCGAACAAATAGAGGAAAACTGTGGATGAGAACATATTAAAAGCAATTTGTTGAAAGCGTGTTTTGTACTTAATTGATATATCATTTTATGCCATATGTATGTAAAAAGATTTTAAACTAAAAATATATTTCCAAGACATATATTATAATAGTTGTATTTCAACAAGTTATCTTTATATAAGTTTAGTTTGAAAGTTATGTATGAATTTATAATTTTATAAAATTAACCATTGTTGTCATGTATGAATTTATTGTTTTATAGTTTAATATATTATTTTATAAAGATATGTATTGTATTTACATTGTTATTCACGAATTTTAATAATAAATAATTTTACACAAACGTAAATGGCTTGTTGCGATTAATGTTAGAGAGTCGGAAAACCTTAACGTTTGAAATATAGCCGAAATAGACATACGTACATGTTTAAGGGACTTGCTCACGTTTTTGGTAAATTGAAAAAAAAATGTTTCAAAATTTCGTTTTAGTTATGATATTTACGAGGAAACAGTAATACTGAACATTTACCATGCTCTTAAATATCCATTGTATGCATCTTTTGACGATTTAAAAAACTGAAAATTATAAAGCGTTCCCACCTCAGGTCATGGTAACGCATATCAAGAAGAAACCGTAACGCTGGGTGAAATAAGACAGATTAAATATTTTGGTTGAATATGTAAATACTTCGCTATTATTTGAAATTCATCATTATTGTGTTGTTTTTTTGCGAAACAACCCATAGTATTGACTCGTCTAAACGTTAATCAATGTACTTTCAAGAAACCTTCACGTGTTCATGTACATAGGAAATCTAGGAGTCTTGAGAAAAATTATCAATGAACGTTTGAATGTGTTCAACCGAAATGTCCTGGGATAAAGTTTGAAACTATAAAATTGAATAGATACAATCACAATGCCCTGGTATCGGGTTACAGTGTATAAAAAAATGTAAGAGAAAAAAGAGAGTGTTTTTCATCTTAAAAAGGAGTAGGTTCTTATGTTTTTTTTTTCTGTCTATCACTGAGGATTCCCCGTTTCGATCAACAAGGGGGTTACAAAGGCTGCACAGTAACGTTTCTTTCAGCTCCTTTTTGGACATCTTTAATTGTATTTCTGAATTCACGAGAGCAATTGCCCCAAAGGACATCGCTATTCAACAAAAGATGTCGACTAAATAAACAATACATGCGCTCTAAACTGGCGTGAAATCGTACATACTTAAGAAAACGGAGGATGTTGCTTCTCAGCTAAGCCTTGTCAACTGTGACATAGATGGGAGTTACCCGATGTGTATTCTCTGATGTGATTAATCAAAGATGCTTATGGGACTCAACTTGCAATACCGGAACGGCATTCATAAAGAAAGTCGGGTTGCTGGGGTTTATTTCGTGTACATTGGAACAGGACAAACTCTGATGTTTTTAGATTGAATAAGACCAACCAGATATTTAAATAGACAGAAATTCGAGACAAAGCACTGTTAAAGACATGGGCGGACAGTTAAGAATTGTTAACAATGATATTAAAACTGGTATCATCAGCAAATAGACTATAACTGTAATTATTGGAAACTCGAATATGTAAAAAAAAATCGTATCGTTCATGCCAGTCATTCGATTTAATAAATCGTGTTTCTGGTCAATTGTGCTAACCTGCGTTGAAATTGTATACGTATACATATGGTGGGTTAAATCAAAAGTTAGAGAGCATAACATAAAATGGAAAAGCACATTTGTTTGTTGATGTTTATTGTAGATGCACTCGATTGAAGTTTTTAGTGAAATAAAACGTGTGTTTCTCATGTTTGTTAATTTACATCTATTTCAGTCTCAAGCTATTAACAGAAGTCCCATCTATCCTATCTACACTGTCAGTTATATCCCATCTATCCTATCTACACTGTCAGTTATATTCATTAGTTTCATTATTTTATTTCATTGTGCGGTTGTTTTCAAATTGTTTTTCTTGTATCAATGTTTTTTGAATTAGGCCGTACAATAGAATTTAGACGCCATTTTGTTAATTTGACGTCGAGCGATCGGATTATTTTCAGATACATGAACATATATTAAATATAGTACCTTAATTCCCAGAATATCTCTACAACATTAGGCAATCTAACCATTTGAAATTGTCCAATGAAGCACGTTGTCAGGGCATATTGGGATAACACCGATAAGCACTTGCAATCGTAATTAAATACAAGTGTAAATCATCTAGTTTATAAAGTTGATATTACGATGTGTACGTTATTAAACGATGAAATATATATCACACACCAATTTATTAGGAGCAATTCAAAACTCAATTTATCAAAGCATTTTTATGGAAAAGTATAGAAACATTCCAGGTAAGAATAATATTATTCTGTATTATATTATGAAAGAACTTACAAAAAAGGTATTTATATTCTCTTTTATATTCTCTTAAATATAGAAGTAAAATGCAAGACGTTTACGCTGGTTCCAGTCTTTTGAAACGAGCATTACATACATTCTTGTTCTTTTAATGCAAAAATGATTTTTTTTACTTCTTCTCATCTAATGATCCCGCTAAGACTGTCTGTTCTATGTTGAATCATTAAGTAGAACTGCATAGACGTACATGAAATCTTCAGTGGAGCTGTTTGCGTACATATACATAGTGCTTTTTAATAATTCATGTAAGGCAAATGTCCAATGCCATATTGTTTTGTTTTTTAAGAAAATGTACATTTACATTACATTGGAATGTTTATAAACTATTTTCGGAGATTTAATATTATAGATAATATACCAGATGCATGTCGGCTACGCGTTGAGCTCGTCCTCAACCATGTCACTTATGTTGCAATTATCCAAACAAAAATGAGCGTTACCTTGACATTTGGGCTTGGGACACAGGCATTTTGTATAGAATGTCCTCTGAAAAGGATGAACACATAATTCATTTAATTTTACACTTGACGTTTGAATGATCAAGTTCCAGTCTGCAACAGTATATGTGCCAATGTTTGAGCCATTCGGTGTGATATTGACTGGTAGCTAGGGACTTTCGTCTAACACACGACATACCGTCTTCTCAAGGTTAGCGTTTTGGGAAAGTTTTTATATCTTAATTGTATGATAAGTGATGAAGTTACACTGCGGTCAAACTATATGATGCCGAAAATTGACCTTCAAATGTAACCTTGACATTTCAGCATTTCGAGGGTCTTAAACGCGAGACCTCGTATTTCCATCATGTTTAGTAAGTGATTTACAAATTACATTGTAGCACGTGTAACTAGTTAAAGCAATTACCAACTAGTGGCGAATGATGCACATTTGTACATTTATGTGTACATGAAGTGAAAACACGTATATTAATATATATATAAAAGAAGTATATTACTAGCATGTAAATTGTCAGTGTCAAGTATTTTTTAAGGTAGAGCAGGAATATAGCAAGACTGAGTGGAAACAGTTACGGAAGACGGACTCTCGACAACATAATTTTTGTGTGTGTTGTTGCCAGTTATTACGAGAAAAGTTTTGACAATACGATTTAACGTTGGGCATTTAGAATTAGAGGCTTGTTTTTCTCAGTTGCAAGGTATTTACCTCCAAATAGAAAGTTTTGTCTTGTAGGAGGACACGGGGTATTTCCACACATATTATTTCGGAGAAGTTCGTAGTGCTGACAATGTTGAAGGAGATGGTTTACAGTTTCAATTTTTCCACAAGATCAAAGAGGAATTTCGGACTCGGGCATTACTTAAGGAACTTCACACACGGCGCAATATTGCTTGAAGTGCTTTACCAGCTCCTGTATCAATATTGAATAATTCATACGATTTTTAGAGTTTCTTTGCTAAGAGAGGCATGAGGACAACAGGAGAGATTATTGCAAGTGGTGAAAGGGCATTGCAATTTAAAGCACATTCTTAGGATTTCTAAATAATAAGAATTTGATTCGACCAAGAAAATTCCAATATTAAACAAATCTAGTTGATGGCAAATAGTATGTCAAATGACTGCTTATGTTGAAAACAGTGCAGCCAAAAACCTACGTGCGCAGAATAGCGTGCTGGATAATAATATTATTTTTAAAACAAGTTACAGCCTTTGCACAAGTTAAAATACCGAATTATTTGTTTGCAATATTACATCACTCTAGCAGCAACAATTACACTCAACATTATAATAACTTAAAATTTAAAGTTAAAAGGTACTCTAATGCAACACCTATCGTGTACAACAAATAAAGAAATATTAATGTGGTTAGTTCGTGAATTCTGATTAAACATGATCTGAACAATGAAAACTATATTGGGTCGCTTACGTTTGAGCAGTGGAACGATCTACTAATTTATATTCATAGTCATTCACACATCTACATATGTGTGTCAATTATAAACTATCTAGCGTCACGGTTATTCAATTAAGAAATATGCCATTAAATGCCGGTGAATTTGGAATAAACTAAGTATTTAATTTGCCAATCTGAATAAATAATGTAAGACTTCAAGCTATACTGGGATAAAAGTAACTTACTATAATATATGTTTTATACTTCTTTTCATACGCATGTAAGTTGCGGCATTAAACGAAAAACGACAGCCACACATGGCTTGTGAGAAAACTTACCATTTTATTACCGAGTTGCTTATCTGTTGTTTTAATAGTATATGATGTTTTCGGTACGTAAAATAATGATCCAATAAATAAAAATGTAGATAAACTTACATTAGGATGTCAGATGATACGGTGTTTCTTTCATCAGGAATATTCACGTGCAATTATGCGCGTTGTAAGATTCCATAACATATGTATAAGGAGTAGTTTTATAGGAAGAGGCCTCAGCACATTTAGTACCCGACCCAAAAGCAAATAAAGCCAATCACGAGATGAAAAAGGCAGTAATCACAAGACCAGTTCGCCATTGCCTCGTATACAAAATTATGTTTTAATTTACGTTTCTTCCATGAATATATCTAAACCGCGAGCATGGGCCATCGTGACAGTCCTCTTCTGTGCTGCCATAGTTGGTGTAGGACTCGGGCTTGGCTTAGGGCTACAGAAGTCCAATCACACTGGTTTGACATCAGCGCCGATAAGTTCACCTCTCTTGTTCCCTCAATCTTCGTCGCCAGAGGGAAAATACCGCTTCGCTGCTGTTGCTGCTGACAACGCAGAATGTTCCAAAATAGGAAAGTATGTAATAATACGTGAAGCAGTTTGCGACAATGGTATTTTGTCAATAACGACGTCGTCGTATTCGAAGTAAATGAATATTGTGGAGGTTTTGA